>JBBPRI010000094.1:0-64274 GCA_038092955.1 Boletus pseudo-olivaceus | reverse complement strand
CGAGTCCTCCTCTCCTCTCAGGGTCAAATCCGACCCCACCTGTATCATTTGTCAACGGACCGGTCACCGCTTCTCAGACTGCAAAGAGGAGACAACGGCGAAAGGCAAACAAACTTTTGCCAAAGTCGTCAATGGACAATTGGTCCGACGTTCCAACAACTCCCCTCTCTGTATCATCTTCAACCTCAACAACTCATGAAAAGTCTGTAAACAATCTCATGCCTCCACTCACCACGTCTGTACGTTCTGCGGTGACTCCGCTCATGGAGCTCTCTCCCGCCTTTGCATCTGAACACGTCGCATTCTCTCTTAACCATTCCATTCCATTCACGCTCTATTTCGATGTCTCACCGCCTTCGCCTCAAACCGCTCCTCACGTGTACTTTGACAACTTGTCCGTCACTCCCACCCCATATGACCATGATCCGGACTTCATACGCACAGTCACTCCATATTCTTCGCATGCCTTTCATACCTTCTTAGAAAGAACCAACTTGTTACACCAATTCCCAGAACTCCCTTTCAAACTTCGTCATGGTTTTCACCTAGGCACCTTTGAGCCTCTCAGTCACACTTACGCACCAGATAACTTGCCAGGCGCTTACGAATATCAATCTGTCATTGCCGAGTACATTCAGGGAGAACTCGACGTAGGTCGCTTCTCTGGCCCCTTCTCAAAAGAACAACTCGAATCCAAAATTGGACCTTTTCGCTCTTTGCCCCTTCAGGTAGCAATCAAAAAAGGAATCGACGGAGCTCCAGACAAGTATCGAGTCTGTCGCCACCTATCATATCAAGGGACCTTTGGATACTCAGTCAACGATGAAATAGATTCCGACGAGTACCCCACAGAATGGGGTACTGCTGACGAATTTGCAGAAATCGTGGGTATCCCTTTATTGTTCAGCTCGCGTGAATGCCTTCGCGTCATCAGAACACACAACCTTTCCTTTCACTGATGCACGCTTGAAGTCACACCGACTGTTCAATGTTATGGTTCTCCTCTTCATCTCTCAATCTCATCACACTCCCCTCCCTCCTATCAGGTCCGTTATGCTCCACCAGGCGCTCAAGCCTGCTCCCTGGACATTGAGGCCGCTTATCGCACCGTTCCATGTGCCCCAAATCACAAACGATACATCATTGTCTTCTTCAACGGTCACTTCTACCTAGATCACAACGTCCCCTTTGGCATCGCCTCGGCTGCCGGTCTCCAAGGCGAAATCGCCAACGCCATCCTCCGCATTTGGAATTCCCTCAATGTTCGTCCCTCCAAAAAATGGGTCGACGACATCGTTGTCTGTCGTTTCCCATCCGCCAACGGTTCTTATCTTGGTATCTCCCACGGCGAGGTTTACAGATACGATTACGACCTCACTCATATCAAAAATATCATCGCCCCCCTTGGTGTTCCTTGGCACCAGGAAAAAGGGCAACCCTTCTACGACACGGTCGATTACTTAGGCTTCCTGTGGGACATTCCCAATCATCATGTTACTCTCACCCCCTCCAAACGTCGAAAATACGTAGTCCGTCTGTCTCTCTTTCTATCTACATACGAACACCAGCGAGTTCCAAAAAAGGAAGGACAGAGCGTCGCCGGTTACCTTAACCATTGCACTTTCATCTTCCCCCATGGACGATCTTACCTCGCCAGTATCTTTTCATGGCTTGCCTCCTTCCCAAGTGATTACTCTTATCGTTTTATGACTCGCTCACTAATCTCTGACCTCAAATGGTGGCTTAACACCTTGCAACATCACCTCACTCCGAGACAACTCCGTCCCAAGCCGCCTACACGTGACTACGACATTTGGGTCGACGCCTCATCTGGCCATGGCATAGGTCTACTATGGAAATCCCAATGGTTCTTCTGGGGTACCTCTCAAAACTGGCGAGGATCTCCTGGCGAAGGCCGCGATATCGGATGGCTCGAAGCAGTTGCCATCGAACTCGCCATCCGCCTCATCTCCCTCCACGGCATTCGTGACGCCGATATTCTCATCAGAAGCGACAACGAAGGTGCTATTCACGCCTTCAACAAGGGCCGCAGTCGAAACCACATGGTCAACATGTGCATCAAACGATCAGATAAAATCCTCACGGAACTCAATCTCTCTCTCACCCTTTTATACGTTCCCTCCGAGGCCAATCTTGCAGACCCCATCTCTCGTGGCGTCTTCCCAAACGTCTCCCTTCGTCTGAACCCCCCTCCCTCACTCCCAAACGACATAGCTTCATGGTTCCGCCATGACTAACAATCACCCCAACATCTTCGACGAGGTTATGGCAGGCATTAATTTAGAAGCAGCCGCGACTGAGTTCTGGAACAATGCATCCGCTCATCAGTACGCTACTCGCCAGGCGGTATCCTCCTCCCTACAGTCTTCACACCTTCGTGTCCCAAAGAACCCCAAGCAATCGTCCAAAATCACTCCCTCCCCACTTCGTCCTCACGTTCTTGCGAGCGATCGCCTACTTCTTTGGACTACCCCTTCGGGCCTAGAATGGCAAAAAGACCTTGAAGACAAACTTCCCGACCCCCTCATTTTCAAACTTTTCCAGGCAATTCTTTATCTCCTTCACCCACCGTCCCAAAATCTAAATTTGTCATCAGGTCATGGTCCGCTCCCTCGATCAAGACACACGTAGCAACTACGGTGCCGGACTCCTTCGTTTCACACAATTCTGCGATCACATCAAAGTACCCGAGGAAGCTTGCATGCCAGCATCACAAGAGCTCATCTCCGCCTTTTCCGCTGCCCACGCTGGTACCATGTCGGACAAGACCCTCAACAACTGGCTCGCCGGTCTTCATTTCTGGCATCTGGTCAATGGCTCGACTTGGCACGGCGCGGACATGCTTCGGGCCGTCCGCAGGGGATTCGCTAAGATGGTCCCATCCTCATCTCGACGAGCCAAGAGACCTCCAGTTACCATCGAAGCTCTCACAATCCTCTCCGGAGCTCTCGACAGCACCTCCCCTTTCGACGTGGCTGTCTCGGCAGTCGCACGAGTGGCCTTCTGGTCCTGCTGCCGACTGGGCGAACTACTTCCCCGCTCTCCCAATGACTTCCGTCCAGACAAACACGTCTCACGCTCAGTCCTTCCCCTCACCATACAATCTCTTCCCGATTCTACCACCTTCACCACCCTCCATATTCCCTGGTCTAAGACCACACAAGAACGAGGAGCGGATATTTCAATCACAACACGCCCACACAGCATGGATCCTCTCAACGCTCTTCTTCTCCACCAAAACATCAATCACAACATCTCGGCGTGCTCACCTTTATTTGCCTATCGCTCACACCTAGGTTGGTCCATCCTCTGCAAATCGACCTTCATTGCTCGTTGTAACCAGATCTGGTCACAAAACAGCTTCCCCCCTATGCCAGGACACGCCTTTCGCATTGGAGGGACTACGGAGCTCTTACTGCAAGGAGTCAACCCGGATATTATTGCCGTTCAAGGCCGCTGGTCTTCCCGCGCCTTTCTAGAATACTGGCGCCGCATCGAGACCGTTCTCCCTCTTTTCATATCTTCTTCAGTCAACATAGCCCGCCTACAGAACATAGACTCAATCATAACGGACTATATTCGACGCCACGACCTCCCTTCCAACTAGTCCTCTCTCCTGTACCCCCTACGTTCACCACTCCCATGTCCTTTTCTTGGAGATCACGCAGCTTCGGTGTGTGGCTAGTTCGGCCGAAGGCCGGACCCTAGGTAGTAAGCTGCGCTTTTGGTTGGTCCCTTCGTGCCCGTTTCTTCGCCTGCCTTTCGGTTTCTGGCGGTCCCCCTCCCGGTACGATACGACCCTCCTAGCGCTCAGAAGGCTCGGTTCCCCCTTCCCGGTCATCCCGACCTCTCCTTCGCTTTATCTCGGGTCTGTCGCTCCCGATCACGTGATCCTAACCTTGCGAGCGACTTTCCCGCCGAACCGGCCTTCCCACACACCTCACCGAATCTACTATCTAGATTCTCGTGACTTCTCCCTCAGTGATCTCCCCTAGTTCGTATCCCCATCCTAGCACTCTGCATTGTGTCTACCTACATTCACAACTCTTGTACTTATATCACTCTCTCTTCCATCACCTCCCTCGCTGAGCAACCACTCACGAAGGTTCAGCACTCCGAACGACCAGTGATCGTCAAGTCATTGCAGTTTTTGTGCAGCCGCGATACTGTTCAGTGCGGAGATGATTAATGTTTCAACTTTGATATCCTCTCGGCGCCGGGTGAGAGAAATACCAGCGCCACTAAAATTTAAATTAATCCCAGTCCGATCTCTCACACGGTGGTCAGTTTCCACCTGCTCACTTCTAGGTTCGGAGCGTCCGACTTCCCCCGTCCTTCACTCCCTCGTGTACACAATGGCTGAGCATTCCGCTCTGCTCCTGTTTGCGAGTTCATCTCGATTGGGGCTCGCCGATTGCTGCCAATAACGACTTGACCTTGCATCGTGGTCATGGATCGCTCTAATTTTAGTTGTTTCGAACCCTTCACGCGGCCAGTGAGACCGTCTGTCGCGTGTTTAAACCCATAGAAACTGCGCAGGATGTGTCCGAAACACCTCCCCGTTCGTGCATTCCTCGCATGCGTCTCATCTTCAGTAATTCATACTACAAAAACACGGACGTATCCGATGAAGAAGGGAACAAGCTCTATACCATCTCTACCCCACGGGGATGGAAGCAAGTGACTACCATTACCAAGCATAACAAGGGAAAAAGAAATAACAGAACGCCCAAGGAGCTCTGTGTCATCGAATGGCACAGAGTCAAGAAGACCAAGTTCCGATTTGGCGAGCAGGTGTTGGAAGCGGATGCGATCCTGTACAGACGACCATATTCTTGGTATGCCGAACCCACTTGTATTTTTTCCGGGTTTCATCGAACAAATGTGGCATGCAGGGGCCGATATTTCACGGGTCCGGATGGCCGGACGTACAAGTGGAAAGTGGGGTTCAGGTACTGCTGGGTAATACATATCAAGTCATCCTCGTTCCTCGATGGGATCTACTCACGTTTTGTGCATTATTTTGTCTCTTTTTAGCTCAAGAACGAAACGAAACATGGCAGAGTACGTCTTGTCAAGTTTCACAATCGGAATCTCGGCATCAGGAAACCGTCGCACCCACCGTTTCTTGAGGTCGCACAGGAGGTCGCACACATGCTAGATCACATCATCGTGACGTACATCTACATGGAGAGAATGCGTCGGGACGTTGAGGACGAAAAAAACAATTTGTAAAACCTACAGATGGACGATCATTCAAATGTTCTGGACTTCATTTTCACTTCGTGTACATGTAGAGGTATGACGATCCACGTTGATTTCCATGTCTTCATTGTCTATCGAACCAATGTCCTCGTCGGTCTGATGGCGTAGTTGGTTATCGCATCTGTCTAACACACAGAAGGTCTCCTGTTCGAGCCAGGGTCAGATCATATTTTTTTTGGACCGGTTCACCATCAGGATGTACACAAAACTGGAGAATTAGTATCATTGTATTCATCAGGCCAATGCTCAAGCGCTCAACACTCGTTGGCCAAATGCAAGATGAGTACAACTCTAGTATTATCGATAGCTACAACAAGCATTTGAAGAAACATTGACTTGACAGTGGTGTTACAACAAAAACCAATAACTTGTCAGGTAGCCATTAACCTCCCCTACTCAAACACGATCACGAGATCCATCTCCTTGTTCTCTAGCCAACTTTTCCACATCTCACTGTATTTCGTCGTCCCTTTCACTTTCCGAGTTCCCCTTCCTTTTGGACCAAAGACTTGTTTGTCCGGCAACAACCTCGCGACGCGTTGAATCTCGCGCAAGTCACGATTTGAGTAGTACTTCATCTGCATCGCAGCCTGGGCAAGCGTCGGATGATGCTGACAAGTCGCAAAGACAGTTGCAGCCAACACAACCCCATTCAGGTTCAAAAAAGTTTAAACGATCATAGCTAGACTGACCGAGTCCTGAAACACCATTCGGTGCCATTTGCAAAACGTTCTGGGTGGTATCCGACCCTCTTGGGCGTCCGTGTCCGTTTCCCTTGACGCGCGCTTCCCACCGCTGTGGTCGCGGTAGAGAGGGAGTAGCCGAGGCGTGTAGTATGTCACCAACGGGATTGCCGTAGTATCTCGCGATGCTGTAGAATTCTTTGACGGTGCGGACGCGGGAGTGTTACCACTATATAAGCGAAGACGATAACGTCCCGCAACACGCCAATACTTTACTTGCGCATGTGGCGTGGCATAGGTATCATCGCTCCGAGGTCGCCCGTGACCTCGGTTAAACATCTGTCGCCATTGAATTGGTACCTTGACATGGATCCGCACTCGGAGACAGACAGTGTTGAGAGCACGGGTAAAGATGTTGAAGAAGGAATTTATAATAGGAACGCCTTCTGACGTGCTTGATTTCGTGAGGAGTTTCCCGAGTGGTATAGCAAGCCCGGGTACAGATGCCGACGAAGTCCTTCCGACGATTTGGACACTGGAAAAGGCGACGAGTGCAGCGAAAAGCGAGATGGGCGTTCGAAAGCGCGTAAAGTGCTAAGGAATAGAACGAAATTCGAATCGTGAGCGGACAAGGGTAGACTTCGAAGGTGAAGCATGAGATAATGTTCACCTCCAGTTGAAGGTGCAACGTTTGTTCAACGACGGACCTGAAGTCGGACATCATGATTCTCGAACGATGGTGGTGATGGACTTTAACGCAGAGCACACTCGGGGGAGTAGGCCGTATGAAACCGGGGAAGGCAGTTCAAGTGCGGGGAAGGTTCACGTTGAAGCGACGCGAAAGACGCGATTGTACGTCACGCTTATTGAACACTGGGTTTGAGAAAAACGTCGTCCTGTCACCCTGAGGCCTGAGGCATAGCGTGCAGGGTTTGTAACATTCCCGAGGGCATCCCGCATGGTATCCTCGAGCCATGGCAAATGAGTTGCTGTGGTTGTCCGAAAACTCGTGTTATTTTGAAAGATCTGGTGAATTGAGGTCTGAGGGGTCCAAGTGGGAGATCTGAGCTTCCAATACGAATTGCAACGTGCAAAACACGTGTTTGTCATTCAACTGCGATCAGGGAGAGATAACGAGAATGGACATAATCTTGATTAGCGTGGTCCAAGGGAGTTCGTGTGTGCTAGGGTCTTACATTTTTCGAAACGCACTCGAGAACAAACGTGTATCGGTGAGAGCGGGTTCGATAATATAGAGCTTTGCGCACGACAAGGTTTGAAGCTCGCGCATTACCTATAAGAAATCCAGACAAACAGCTGGGCCCTTACCTACCGCGTTCTCTTTCAATGCACAAGTCATCAGCAGGTGGTGCTGGACTGGTTCTAATTTTAAAGCTGCGCAGATGAGAAACTTGCCAATCACAAAAGCGAGCGCCGAGTAATGTTTTGTCGCCGCAAGCTGTGCTGCAGCTGGATAAGCCACGGGGTAGAGATACAAAGGCCCATCGGACTTGCCACGCTGGATGGCAGGACCAGTGGCAGCAAGCTGAACAGTATCCATATCACGTGATCATGCCTGCCAACATGTGTGAATTTGATGCACTCCGTGCAGTGGCGTTGAACACTTGGTCTATGTTTGACAATTTGGGTTCAAATCGGGTTCGAATCGCCTCCCGGCCATGGTCCCGGTCTCAGACCTACTGCTGTAGGGCGGATGCCAATCTCGAAACCACAGCTTTCTGTAATTCGCAGTCCAAGAAGTTTGGGAACTAGTACTGCGGGCCGGAGAGCCCGACGGACTCATTCCATTAACTTCAGCTGGCCGAGGGTCTTTTTTCCACCACTTTTCTTCCATCTTCGAACTATCATAATCTTTCCAGCTGTCCTGTTAGTGGCCCAATTACAGACTCGGATGGGCGGATCTCGTAGTCAAGGTGTTGCTGGTCGCACACCAATGGGCCGTACGCCCCGCAATCAAAACAGCAAATTGTATTTTTTTCCCTGCCGCAACCGGTCTCACGCGCGTCTAGCCTTCCTGGCTCTGCCTAGAGGGATCATTGATAACTGAGGCTGGAACGGTGGATGGGAGCGATATACGGATCATGACTTTGAAGAGGTATATCTATGACAGATTCTGTCCTTGTTCACTGCTCAGCGCTCAGTATCTGAGGCACTGCTGCATAACTCGGACATAACTCATCCATATTGATATCCAGGTCTCGGTAGCGTCATCCCGCGGTGCCTGTTTTGGGACTGCCGTTTGCTGTGCTATGATCTAATGACCGGGGGTTGCTATATAGGCTGCGACCCTCGGTATCGCTCTCATTTACGATAATTTACCATCCTCCCCACCCCTTTACTTTCCAAATCCACCTGGATCATTTCTACTCTCCAACTCGACGGTGACCATCTCACACCATGGACGTAACTACCTCATGTCAACTGCCTTGTTGGACCGGGACGACCCTCGTCAGTACACACAACATTGTTGATGATGGTTATGACCTTACTGTCATTTCGGTGTCTCTAGATCGACGCGCATTCAAACGAGAGTTATCACGACAAATACCTTGTCCCCCTGGTGGAGACTATGGTACGTTCAACATCTAAGCAAAGACTGTACTCGCTCATGAGTATATTGCGACCGCAGTGCCCAGGTGACACGTTCTGGATCCTGTTTCAGTCCAAAGTGTATGTCTTTGGACGGCCACTATTATGGGCTGTCTGCTTCTTTGTGAGTGTTTTCTGCGTACACTGAATACCTGCTCTTACCCTGCTTCTAGTTTTACCCTATCATTTCGGATGTGATCTCGATGACCCGGATCATGTGCCAATTAACCTGGATATCTTCATATTTCGTATTTTGGGTCATCTTTGTTATGCTACGATGTCTCCGAAAACTTGCACCCTTGCGACGTGGTGCGTTTATTGAGAGTAAATGAAACGTGTTCTGTGCTGAACTTTTGCGCAGGTTATTGTTTGACTTGTTGTCTTGTTTTACCGGGCTGACGTTTACTTGGTGACATCAATCCCTGTGGAGTGCAAACGCAATTACAGGTTAGTTTATTCCCCTCGTTTGAATACCCTCACCAATCGTCTCGCAGTATCAGCGAATATACTTGTATATAAAGTGCATCTAACTTGGGAAAGTCGAGTTACCTTTTCCCACATATCCTCCGATTTACTACAGGATGGGAGTATAATCGATTAATTCTTTCTCATTTAAAACAGTTTTTACCTTTCTCAATTTCATTTCATAATCAAAGTTCGCACAAACCGACTCAATAACATCGAATTACCGACACGACATGCAAGTAACTAGTGCAGTCCAACTACCTGATCGGACACCTCTAATCAAACACTTCGACCAGCAGTACATAACACTGGGCTGACCTACACAGGATTTTCATTTCCGCTACAGCAAGTACAGCCCTGTATAGCAATGGCATCTGACTCGACCAAGAACTCACGGCTGCGGTGTTCTGGAATGTTGCATGGACTGAATTTCAAAGCTATAGTGTAGAGATCTTCATTCCATGCCTCGAATAGACAAGGTTACGCCGCCACCCGTTGGTTTCAAGACCGCAATAAGGCGTCAATTGTGTATGAGATCAGAAAGAAGGCGTCTGAATGATGTCGTCAAAGAGCTGTTCGAGCGCCTTCCGAAGCCCGTCAGATGTATCATCCGGGTATTCGCACACTCCCAGATCCACCCTTCAAAGCTTCATCGGCCATGTCTGTTCGTTACTATGCTTGCAAGCTTGCAGCGGTGGGTGTACACTGTTGGTCGGTCATGATTGCAACCGTTGGACTGGATAGCCCCCACCTTTGTGCATGAATTCGCAACAGACGGGGTCTCTTGGGATACTAGTAGTAGCCAGCAAGTCGCCCGCCGTGCTCTGAAATAGACACTGGCGCGTTCCCGGGATAGCCATGTCCGCGACCACAGTCAAACATTCGTCACCTTTTCTGCATTTTCCTTCCCATATTCTGGGTAAGCAGGACGTGACGTGCCCGGCCAGCTTTCCACGATCCCAAGAGGCTTGGTCACGCCGCGTGTCTATACTGTGGCTGGGACCCAGTCGCCCGCTTTTACTCGGATCATGGGGCTCTGACGCGGCCACCGGTCACGTCTGCCCGGTAGGAAGTGGGAGATTGCGGGGACGCTTGAATCGGGTGCGGGAATATACGGGACAGCTTTTTGGGGGGTAAAAATCGAAACACAAGAATCTGTAATGCATCCGGGAGGGTCCTCTGTGAGTCGACGACCTGTCAGAGATGCAGAGGGTCATTCGGTACAGTTTTTATGGGGGACTCGGTCGGAATCCAGATGGACAATAACACGTGACCAAGTGGCAAGCTGATGACGGATCGATCCCGAAACGCAATCCTCGAGTTCAGGAAAACTTTTTAAACCATCAGATTGCCCACAACCCGGCGTTTCTGTTTCTATCTTGACTAGCATCTCCTACGATCCTGCGACTGAAGCATCGTCATGGGTGTCCTTGATATCGTTCCCGTGCGTGGTGATGCACGTCCGATAAGCGCTTTGAGCTAACGGACCATCCAGACCGGCGTTTTGACTGGAGAAAACGTTCGCAAGTTGTTCAACTATGCAAAGGAACACCAGGTACAGTGTGATCACTTCTCGATCAGAGTTGACTTGACGTTGTATGCCGACCCCAGTTCGCCATTCCTGTGAGTGACCCCGTTTCTAGAAATGATTGAACGGATTTCCAAGTCCATGTTTCTTTGGCCTAGGCTATCGTAAGTCGCAGCGTATCGTCTTTGCGACCCAATATCGATCACTAATGCCACCAGAACGTTACCTCTTCGTCCACGGCGAACGCCGTTTTAGAAGCCGCGAGGTCAATAAACCCGCCACGCATGTCCGTCGTAACTGATACCGTTCTTTTAGAGATATCAAAGCACCCATTATTCTCCAAGTTTCTCAGGGAGGAAGCGCCTTTTTTGCAGGAAAGGGGCTCAAGAACGACCAGCAGCAAGCTTCCGTTGCTGGTGCGAAAGCGGCTGCCTTACACATCCGAACGGTTGCCAAGGACTATGGCGTGTACGTTCTACTTCTACCTTAGGCGAATACCTACTCTTATGACGGACCACCGTTTGTAGTCCCGTCGTGCTTCACAGCGACCACTGCGCGCACAAACTCTTGCCTTGGTTCGATGGCATGCTTGCTGCCGACGAGGAGTTTTACAAGGCCCACCAAGAGCCCCTCTTCTCCTCTCACATGCTCGATCTCTCCGAGGAACCCAAGGCGGAGAACATCAAGACGTGCGTCGAATACCTCAAGAAAATGGCTCCCCTCGGAATCTGGCTCGAGATGGAGATCGGGATCACGGGCGGAGAAGAGGACGGTGTGGACAACTCTGACGTTGACAACTCCGCTCTGTACACCCAGCCAGAGGATGTGTACGATGTCCACGATGCACTGAGCAAGATCAGCCCCAACTTCAGCATTGCGGCTGCGTTCGGGAACGTACACGGTGTGTACAAGCCAGGGAACGTCAAGTTGCACCCCGAGCTTTTGAACAAGCACCAGGCTTACACGAGCACGAAGCTGGGTGGAAAGGAGGAGAAGCCTCTGTGAGACCATTCTGTTATTTGTGATGGACGCAGGACGCTTCGGTGTACTGACGGATTTCAGGTACCTCGTTTTCCATGGAGGCTCTGGCTCGACCAAGGAAGAGATTAAAACTGCTGTTAATAACGGTGTCGTCAAGATGAACGTCGACACTGGTAAGAGTGCGGGTATCTCGCGGTGCATAGTCTGATGTTTTCGTCCTGCAGACACCCAGTTCGCTTACCTAGCCGGTATCCGAGTATGTCGGATCGCTCGTTATCGTCACCTTTGCTCTGACTTGATGTCCCTGTAGGATTTTGTCATCAAGAAGAAAGATTACCTCCAGACCCAGGTTGGAAACCCCGAGGGAGCCGACAAACCAAACAAGAAGGTATGATCGTCACCTAGAATGTGACCGCACGCTTATCTGCAATCCTCAGTTCTATGATCCCCGTGTCTGGGTTCGCGAAGGTGAGAAGACGCTTAGCGAGCGTGTCAAAGAAGCATGCGCGGATTTGGGCAATGTCGGTGAGTCGACCTCGATCCGCCAATCCTGGCCGCTGGATTATTGATATGAATTGCGTCCCTGCAAGACCGTCTGTAAATGCAAATGTCGTGGGGAATACTTGGATCGTCGAAGCTGTAATATTTATCGTAGACCTTTTTCGTGGCGAAGTGGTCGGACGAGCTGTACAATACGTGTTCGAACGTCGACTGCTCTACTGGATCTGAAGTTCTACGCTTGACCAGTTTCCGACGCGAACTTTTGCTCGGGTGTATCGGGGGACTTGAAAGGTCTTCCATTTAGATATGCTTCTATGGCGGAACATCTGCACATATATTCCCACTCGCTAATTTTTGTCCGCCGCGCCCTGCCGCACCAAACTTTTCAGTGATTTGTGCCCGCGCTTGCCAAGTATTGTCGATCGCTTTTTTATTATTGATCGCTTTTTTCATACAACGCCGCATCACACGTAGTACACAGTGGAAGACTCGACATAGTATATTATCTGAGATATGCTATGTAGTTAAGTGAAATTCATCTACAAGCCCACTACAGATATCAGCAATGAATTCTGCACCACCTGCAGCACCAATGGAGAAGTGAGACGAAGTCGGGATTGAGGGAATCAAGGTTGCAGTCGAGATTGAAGCCCTTAGAGGGATGAGCCGGGTTACCCTGATGTTTACTGGAGGCTTCCGCTGTTGCACGGTCAAACACACTCGACATTGTCGAAGTATGGCACCAAGGGGACAATGCGAGAGATACCCTCCTTCTAGTACTCATCAACGTGTGACTCGAAGATACCGGTTTCTGAATGAAATGTTGCAACCGTTCATTGGCGAGATTGATGCAAAATTGATTAAGGGAATTGGGTCGGCTCCACGTTTTGTAGGCTATTAGTAGGAAGGTCAAAGAGGCCGATGAAGGTGTCGAAGTCGTCGCAACAGGGGTGTTGGTTGATGTGAGCCAGGTGAAACGAAGGGGGTGCAGGGTCTTGGCAAGGTTGCCACGGCTGTCGGAAGCACCTTCGGAGTCGAGGAAGACCTAAGTAGAAGGCCCCTCTTGACGCCAAGCTTTGTCTTCTTTCCTGGATTAGAAACTGACGACTCGAGTAACGTCTTGATGACCAGTCGGCGACTTTCTGACTTTCCACTGCCGGTTTCGTCACTATAGAGAAATACAATGTTTGTAAACCAAGCATAGACCAAGAAATGAGACAATACCTGATGATGAGGGACTGGTCCTGGGCTGTGCACCTCGTGTAGTAGCCATTATTGGCGAGTTGAGATATGTGGGGCGGGAGTGGGCTTTATTCTCAGCCGTGTCCTGATAGTCTGTGACGTATTTTTGGAGAATCGAGTCGGCACTTGAAGCGAAGTACTTGTGAGAGTTGGTGGCGACGAGGGCGGAGGACTCACCAGTGCTCACGGAGACAGGTGATGATAACATCATCTGAAATTGAGTGAGGGATGGCGGTGGTGGGGACAGGATAAGAGGGCCGATCAGCCAGATGGAACGAGAGATGTGTCAGTATGTTGAATTGGGCCCGCTGAACATCAATCCACCTACATCTGAGTCCTACGAGTGACGAAGGATCTATGCTGTGTTGGATGAAGGTGGCGGTTCGGAACTCACGTTTTTTCACACACGGTAGTATGCTATTGATTGAGCACTGGCACAACAAATTCATTGACTACGTACAGACAGGATCATTAGTGAGGGAGAGTATTAAAGGAAGGAATGGAAATCTCTGGATGGCATGAATGTATACTCGGGATCCCAAGGATTAACAAGACGAGGAGCGTTAGGAGAATCTGGGAAATGATGCCCACGAAGAAGAACATCGTCGATACTGATGGAGACGCTGGTAGGGGCAGATGTGACTCGCTGGGGTGTCTTTATGAACAACGGTATGGCCATCAAAGAGGCTAGAAGGACTTTTGAGTGAACGTTCAACATAACAGATATTAGCGAGTTAACATACCATCCCTTTGCTTCTTGGCAGCGGGCGGGGACTGTAGTGGTGATTGAAGCATACGGGAACGCTTCCCTAAAGTGTAAAATAGGGTTTTAGTAATGCGCTCATGGAAGTGAAATTTTAAGTGGACGACTTACTAGATTGCTGGGGGGGCGTTGTTGGACCCACGTACTTTTTCGTGCCCTTTCCCTTTCCCTTTGATTCGCTGGGAGCAGGTTCGTCGTAAAGGCCCAAATCAAGCACGTTCGCTGGTTTGATATCAAGATCGCTATCGCTGGCAGTGGAGATGCTGAGAATATCGTCGTCTGTAGCTTTGCTGTTGTGAAAACCACCAGGCATGACAGTATCTGACTCGAACTCCGTGTCGGACCCAACGATGAGTGGCTCCTTGTTCCATGAATCATAAACCTTGTCGGGTATCGCTTTCCGGGTGACTAAAAGAAGTGATGTTGTCGCCGCAGGTCAAGCACACTACTACATACGAGTATCATGATTAAACCACTTACCAAACCACAATGCGCTGTCTAAGATGCCAGCCTTGCCGCGACCCTTATTCTCGAATAGGGTAGATCCGTTGGGTTCAGCGACCTCCACAATTGAGAACGTATTTCCAGAACGTACGAGCAGAAGCCATTCGGGTCGTTGGGAGGATGGATGCAGGAATCCAGGTGTGCGTGCCATTGTTTGCTTCTGAGCCTCAGCGAGATAGGCAAAGACACACGGAAACCATTCACGGACTTGCTTGTTCACCTGTGCATGTGACCATGCAGCGTTGATGGCGATTCCTCCGTTGGGACCAGTTGCAGGGGTAAAACATCCTCGATTCTTCATCGCCTGCACCTCGCTGGCAAACGTCTTTCCGAAGGGAGCTTTTGATCGCTTCAAGTGTCCATCACGCTAGCAAAATATTCAGCCTTTGTTGTTATTCTAAATTATGGATGACTTACACTAAGTCCACATATCACCATCGCAACGGAGCTGACATGGAAGACAGACGAGGTATTGGCAATTGTTTGCGTTGGCAAACCACTTGGTATGCGAGAACGATTAGGTCCTCCAGTGGTAGAAGCCTATACATATATCTAACTGAGCAACGAGAGAAATAAAAGAATACATATATGAGAACCTTACTTTGCGGGATCCGGATGCTGTGTTGACAAGAATTGGGCCCTTTTGTTTCCTGAGTCCCAATGTTGCGATGGCCTCAGCTCGAGCTCCAGCCTCCGTCTGAGTCGACGATAAGTGTTTCGCCTTTGATGAGTCCCGATTTGTGAGGCTCAAAAAGATAGCCTGGACCTTGGAGTTCGTCGCGCTGGCAGTGGTTGTGTTCGATGTTGGCTGGGGAGGTGGTGGATTTGGTGGTGCCGGTGGTGGTAACGGATCGGGTTGTTCAGTGGGTGGACTGACCGTAGGGGGAGCGCCGGTCTGGGGATGCTTACTAATGCCGTGATCACATTCGTGACAGACAGGCTTTCCATCATCCGGCCAACGAAACTCCTCACATTCGCAAGTCCCACTGTTCCCACGACAGAACGTAGAGCGATCAATCGTCATATCAACAGTGTGATGGCTAGAGTGGCAGGGAACAAGCGTTGAGAGGAGCCTAGCGCCGGCAGGATGAGGAGATGGCTAAAAGTGATGCTGGCCCACTGTCTCTGAATAAACAGCGACACTACATACTTATATATCTGATCGGCACAATCTACTGCGAGTTCACAATATGAGTCTCCATAAAGTGCGTGAAACAAACGAGTGCCTGGCACCAAAGGGAGGCCCGCGTGTACCAAATTTCCTCCGCAAGTGACACATCTAACTGCTTAGATCGCCGTCGGCCCAGCCGAATCGTCTCAAAGGTAGGGTAATGACCCAGCTCCCATTCGGCTGGCATGAGTCCGAACCCAACAGGAGTAATGTCCTGACTGATCGTGTCATACAACACTGTGAAAAAAGTTGCCTCCTCTTCAGAATTGATAAATGGGGTTCGGTGGGATGGAACGTGCACGGCCTCTTGGTTTGCATGCTGCCGCTGCTGCTGATTGATAAGCTCGGCTACTTGGGTATTGTCTTCATCACCGCTGACTTCTTCGTCTGCTGGATGTCCAGCGCCAGACTGATTACCTCGGCGCATGAGTGGCTTTCCGTAAACACCATAATACCTATCAATAATATCCGCGTTGACACCTTCACAGTCGTCTTGGTACACGCCAAATTGTGTTTGGCCCAGAAAACGAAGATCCTATGTTGTAATCACAAAAGTTAGAATACTAGTGTACTACTATTTGATGACGCGCCGCTGATGCACCTTCGGGCTTTTGTTGTTCGTATCAGCGCCATCAATGGGATGGCAACTCCACTCGTGTTGAAAGTCAAGACAATCCTCGTTAATTGCAGGGAGGAAAAGCGTATGCAACAACCAGAGGTGGTCCGGATTTTTGGGGTTGAGCATATGTCGATTTTCGAGGCGGGTGAAAAACGCGCGCCAACGGCGAGCGAACTGTGTTCCAACTTCAACCCACAAACGTTCTATGCGTGTGTTATGTGTGGACCTGCCAGTAAAACGTCAAAAATCAGTCACTGTTATAATATATAATTCATGACTTACGAGCCCCACATAAATGAGGCACGGTGAGACCCATTCTTCATGATCATGTACGTTGCAACGTCAATGTTCTCACCCCCACGATCACCCCTAACCCGGGACGGCATTCCAAATTCCGTTGCTGCGCACTTGAAGAGATCGAGGACAGTTGTTGAACGGTTATTATCGCTTGCTCGTAGTGCTGTTACCTGAAAGCGATAAATATTAGTACCACACATGAATTATGATATCTCTTAGAGCACACCGTACGACAGAATCCGTCAATGAAACCATGAATTATGATTCCCCAACGGATAAGTTTGTGGTGACCGTCAACATGCCAGAGCATGTTGGGGCGCTTTACGTAGTATTTGCGTCGCCTCTTTACCTGACGGTTGCGGAGAACTTGACCGATACGGTCAACTCTATGAAGCGATTTGAGGACACGGCGATATTGCACACGATGACCATGTGCTCGTAAATGGCCCATCACGTATCGTAAACCAGCTTCTGGATGCGCTGCCTTGTATCGGATTACATGTTGGTCCAGTTCCGCATTACTCATCGTTGAGTAGCTACGTTTGATGCCGTGTTTCTTCATATACAAACAAAGGGTATTTCTATGCACCCCTAGGGTGCGCGCTAGCTCAGTGAGCTTGATTTGCCGGGAATCAGATGTTGCCTCCTTGAGGTACGCCAGATCGATGGTTTTCTGGGGACGACCCCGTTGCCCGGTGTGGACATCACTCACGGGCTGAGGTATCTGAACACATCTGTCTGTCCTGTGAATGTGAGAGTCAGTTGATACGTCAATTACTACATAGCAAAGTTAACCGACTTACTGATTTTGCACATTCTCAGAGTAACATGACAGCGCAAGGAATAAGTCGCCAAGTCGGGTGGCTACTGTCGCCAGCCATTGTTCGAAGTCCGAGTGCATTGATGGGTAATCATGTTCGACTGCTAGAAGAAGCGGGATCGCATCACCCTCGATCGCAGCAAGATGGAACTTAATTTGAATCGGATCCATCTGGTCTTGGTCGAGAACTCGTAGAGCATGCTGGTAGATATCGCTTAGAGTATTACATGCCAACACGAGATTGGGAGGCCGTTCAACTTGTGGGAGTGGGGGTAGCGTTCGTGGTAACATGCAGAGGTGCAATTCAACGACATACATATTACCAAATAGGATTATTTCGTCCTTCCACCAAGCCCTCATTGTCGCCGCCACTGCTCCCTCTATTGCTCAGCTCACCATTTGTTGCCCTTCGACGTGCGATTCTTCTAGCAAATTCTCCCTGCTTGATCATCCTAGTCAACCTAGCAAGCTATGTCTGCATCTGTTCAACACCATCCTCTTTACTATTTCCCAAATGGGACACACATCTTTCGTGTACGTGTCTGCTTCCAGTCCAGCATCCATTTTCCAATCCCATCGACCAGATTGAAAACACCCTTTACAAGCTACATGATGACATCCTCACAGCGCACTCTGCTCTCTTCAAGGATATGTTTATGATAGGCGATGCTGAGCCCCATCTCCCGGTTGAAGGAAAGAGCGACTCGGACCCGATTTGTCTGGAGGGTGAACAACAAGCCGTCTTCGATTTATTTCTTGATCACATCAATGGCCGGTGGGTATTTATTATTTACTATCATTTGCATTCTCCCTCTTGACAACGCTTTGTAGTTCACGGAGTGTAGGCTCGCTGGATGCTTACTCTCATGAACAACTACGGAACCTGCTACAATTCGCCGACAAGTACCGTTGCCCAATGACACGACTTTTCGTCGTCGACCATATTTGGGATGCAAGGTACACCTATCACCCTGCTGAGCTCGTACAGATGGGCTATCGATTCAACATCCCAAAGCTCTTTATACGTGGATTCAAATATCTTCTTGATGTCCCGCTCAAACAGATCAGGAAGGAACATCGTCTGCAAATGGGCAATGATGTATTCATTGCATTGGTATATGCTAAATCCGTGCTTGATGAGCATGCTCGTATCATTGCCAGCGAGGAACCTGTGATCCTCACCCACGCAGATGACTGTCTGGACCCACTCGCATGTCAAGAGGACTGGCACAACGTATGGTGGAACGGAATGGGACGCTTTTTGCTGGACGGGAGAAATCCACAACCATTCAGTGACGCTGTTAAGCGTTTTCGGGAGTTCCAGTTTGGTCGCATGGGTACTGGCTGCCAAAACCTGATGTTCCAGGTCCTCGATCGTGGGGTCGCCTTTCGGCATGCCGATGTATTCATTGCTGATATCTGTAGTGGGCTTGTAGATGAATTTCACTTAACTACATAGCATATCTCAGATAATATACTATGTCGAGTCTTCCACTGTGTACTACGTGTGATGCGGCGTTGTATGAAAAAAGCGATCAATAATAAAAAAGCGATCGACAGTACTTGGCAAGCGCGGGCACAAATCACTGAAAAGTTTGGTGCGGCAGGGCGCGGCGGACAAAAATTAGCGAGTGGGAATATATGTGCAGATGTTCCGCCATATGCTTCTTGATAAGCACCTCGAAGCTTGCCAAAGCCGTTCCCGCGTTTGCTGATTCGAAAGTTGAACTTCGACCTCATTCAAGTCTAACTACACCCGCTGACACCCAGCATAACGCGATCAAGCTTGCAAGTTGTTATTACGGATCTTATAAGCGTCAAGTTTTATCGCCAATCAAGTACTTAGCCGATCATGCAACGTGAGCCTTCTCGTCCCTCTTCACCCGCTCATGCACGTGACATGATGGCACAGTTCAAGCCGTCCTGCACCTCCCCGCTTTTCTTACGATAGAATCCACCCGCGCCGCACTCTGGGCTGCGCGTGCTGCACACGAGCCCGACCGCGACGGCGGGCTTCTACGCGCTCTCTTCGCGCTCTTGGTAGGCATTCTAGGATTGATGCCGAGTCCTGTATGGACGGTCGTCATCTACGCTGCACGCGTTGCGTGGGTGCCCGTCCGTGCGGTCTTGTGGGTATGGGGCATCGGGCGGGGAAGTTTGAAAAAACGTGAGTGTTTGTTTGTGTGATGAGTCGCTTGGTGGCGCGACAGTGAACGGAACTTGACATCCAGTCGTGATTTTTTTTTTCGTTTCGAATCCGTGTGTTAGGTGCTCCGGCTGCGGTGACCCATTGGTACGCGTCTACGCGGAAGCGGCGAACAGAGATGCTCCGACGACGACGACGACGACGCCAGCTTTGAATGAAGTATGGGATGCCTCCGAAGATGTGTCGTTCGGAGACAGTGTGGAATAGGATGGCGTGGAGTGCCAGCGTGTACGGGTATCTTGAGGGACCTGATCGAATTGTAACGGCAGGTGATGTTGTTGTGCTGGTTTATCTTGTGTTCTACCGCTTGGGACATAGGGTACTGATATTTGTTGTTCATCGTGCGTACTACTAGCACTAGAAGCTGTATCGGTACTCGACGAGGGGGTTTCGTGTCCCCGTTTATTCATCGTGTTTGGCGTCGCTGGCTCCGAATTGGGCGTGTCAGCTGCAGCTTGGGCTCGCTGGCGGCTGACAGATTGAAATATGGACTCTTGAGCTCCTGTGAACCCCCAGACATCTTTCTCGCAAACAGACACCACGCCAACAATGTCCACCCTCGTGACACTCTTCCACGTTCTGGTGGCAATCTATCGCTTGATTGCGGCCTCGTGGAACGCTTGCATTGTCCTCCTGCGGGTCGTGCAGTTAGCGATGCAAGAAGCCAAACAAGAAGCGGCCGAATTGATGGCATTGCTGGATGATGGCGCTCCTGTGATGGTGAACCCGCATTCATGACCGGTTATGCGTAAGAATGTCGTGTTGACTGCCTTGCACCCACAGGATGCGATCACGTCGACGTCGTTGCTACACGACGTCAATGGTCCCGCGAACCCATGGCAAATGTTGATCATCGCGAGAGCGTCCTCGTTCGTGCTCCTCCTGCGGCTATCCAAACGTCGCGTGCTCCACTTGGAAGTGGACGAGGTGCGTACATCAGATCGGCCGTTCTAGGCTGTTGCTCTAATTCATACTCGTGAATCATGATCGATTTGTGTAGAGGTTCATTACCGCCAAGCTGGAGGTGATCCGGACAGAGTTGATGCTGCATGTTCAGCACATCCCACGCTTGGTACGTCGTCTTGCTTCCGAGCTTCCAAGGGGCTGTCGATAGGTGAGAAGTGGCTGACGTAGGTGGTGTCGGTGTCAGTTGCAGATGCCGATCGGGATGCACGATACGCGGCTCGTCCGATATACGCCGATGAGACTGCCGTATGTCTGGGAGGAAGAACAAGCGGGACCGCGGTGCGGGGGCGGGGTAATTGAGAAGTCGATTGTATCTGCTGTGCCGGCGTCTTCTGTCAGCACGGGAGGGGAGGGACGTTCTCATCGGAAGAAGTATGTTCAACTGCTCACGCAAAGCGCATTGCGACGTCGGCTGCATATGGATCGACTCGGGCGCACTGGAGTGGACGCTGTACCGAAGAGAGGGATGGGTACCCTGAAGACCAACAGGGAGAACGTGGTCAAGAGGAAGGCGCTGGCGAACGCGACGAACATGTGCATCACGCACGGTGAGGGGAGCACGGATGGAGACGGGGCGCCGGACGAGACGTACGGACCGGAGACGGGCGTCGCAGACACGCCCAAGCAAGTGCGGATCGAGCGAAACATCCACGCGGCGCTCAGTGAGAACTTGTCGATCCCAAACATGATGCAGGCGTCGTCGTTGCGAAAGGCGGTCGAGAGTGTGCCACAGTTGCGCCGGATGAACTCGCAGTCGTTGCGACGCAAGCGTGGACAGTTTGATTTGTATGGACAGGGGGTCTCCAGCGAGTTCAGTTTACTGTCGAACATGGGTCAAGGGAGAGACTGAGGTAATTGCATGTTGCCTGAGCACTGAGCAGAGCTACGAGCGTTATCCCTCAGGTAAACAAACGGTGTAAATGGTACTAGTCGTGCTTTCACGTTCCCGGTGCGAACTGGAGTAACGGACATTGAATATTTGCATGTTCTTGGATGGACAACTTTGTCTTTTGTTCCCGCGATCAATGCCTATACGCCACAATACCGTTTACAAGATTTGAAAGTCTTCGATAAAAGTTATCGTTACGAGGGCGGTCCTCTCAAAAACTATGAGCATGACGGTGGAGATTCCAAAGCCATGCTGCTCTGGGGTGGTGTCTACCCATCCCAGCATTTCAGTCCCAAACAGCCCACTCCACTATATAAGCTTCTTTCTACCCTCCGCTTACCATTCCATTGATTTGATCGACCGAGTTTGAGTATATCGAGTGTTGTATCACAAGTACTAGTATCTGTACAAATGGAGATATAACAAAGTTCGGGTGATGACTTACATAAATAAATTGTCAACTTGGGAGTCACGCAAAAAATCTCTTCCAGTGTCGCCATTGTCGCACACGATGGCCCTCGCACAGTGTCGCGACAAAGACGGATGGCAGTGGACATCCTACCTCAGAGATTTTGACTTGTCCCTCTGCGCCGAAGAAGGCATCATTCTTGCTTCATTCCTTGGCATCCTCATCGTCGCGGCCCTCACACGAATCGCCCTGCTCTCGTATGCACCCGCGCGTGACATCTCCCGCAACAGCCGCTGGCGACTCCGGGTCAAGCTTGTGCGTTTGTTTCCGACTTGGTACCTTGCGCGTGCTCATTCCGTTTTCAGACACTCGTTGGTCTTGCCTTGCTAACAAGTCTAACTGCTCTGTCCTTCATTCTCACTAGCCAGATCACCACAGCCGTTCAACTGCCCCATGCACTCGAGCCTCTCGCGCTCCTCCTCGCCTTGTTCTTGACCCGCTTCAATCATCTCCGAACACGGTCCTCCTCCACCATCCTCTTGCTCTTCTGGCCCTGCTACACCATCGCGCTGGCCATTTGGACACGTTCTTACGTGCAAACATTTCCCGTCATCCCACTCGTTCCTTTGAAATGGGCGGTCCTCTTCCTTGGGTTACTCTCCTTTGCACTCGAATACATCTCTCCTGACGATACCCCTGATTCGAATACCGAAAGCCCCACGCTTAAGGCCAACATATTCAGCATATGGTCATTTGACTGGTTAACCTCTCTCTTGCGCAAAGGATCCCAGGTCGTCATCACGGAGGACGATTTGCCTGCACTTGTTCCCCGCGACGAGTCTGCCAACCTTGGAAACGACCTCCAGCGCGCCATCGAGAAACAGTGAGTCCAACTCAGCTTTGGTAGACCTTTGGCTGATCCGCATCTAGCTCTGGATTATGGACCGCCCTTTTCGTTGCCTATGGCGGTCCCTATCTCGTTGCTGGTCTTCTCAAGCTCATCCAGGACAGCTTGGCCTTCGCCCAACCCCTCCTCTTGCGCGCCCTGCTGTCTTACATCTCTGAATATCAGGACAACAAAGGTGCAGGGATCTTGGCTAGTTCCACTCCCCTCCAGGGCTACGCCATCGCCGTCCTCATGTTTGCCGCGTCCATGGCTCAGACAATCATCCTTCACCAGGTAACGGGATATTCCACTGACCACCATTCTCTAGCTCAACGGCGTTCTCTTCTAGTATTTTCAGATTTGTTTCCAGACTGGCATGCGTGTTCGTGCCGGCATTGTCACAGCCATTTACAAAAAGGCTCTGATCCTTTCGAGTGGTGAACGCGGTCGTGCCACGGGCGACATCGTTAACTTGATGTCAGTCGATGCGACTAGGATGCAGGATCTTTGCACGTATGGACTCATTGCCATCTCCGGACCATACCAGGCACGTCACTCCCATTACTGTCCAAGCGTGTCCCTGACTTGAGAATAGATCACCCTTGCATTTGTTTCTCTTCACAACCTTCTTGGCTGGTCCGCGTTTGTTGGCGTGGCTATCATGATCTTTTCTATTCCCCTCAACACCATTATTGCACGAATTCTGAAAAGGATGCATGAGCAACAGATGAAGAATCGGGATAAACGCACCAGATTGATGAGTGAACTGCTCGCCAACATCAAGAGGTAAGTGTTCTCTTTTATCGAGGTTGCAATGTATGCCCATGCCCCAGCAAGCATTAAACTCTACGCATGGGAATATGCGTTCATTCGTCGTGTCTTGCACGTCCGCAACGATTTGGAGCTCAAGATGCTTCGAAAAATCGGCATTACCGCGGCGATGAACACCACCCTCTGGGGTGGTATTCCATGTATGCGCTCTAGCACTTTCTGGTCCCTCGTCTTCTGACTGTGCGATAGTGATCGTCGCATTCAGTTCTTTGGCCACTGCTTCAGTGTTCTCGACGAGGCCCCTTACCGCCGATGTAATCTTCCCTGCCATCTCCCTCTTCATGCTTCTCCAATTCCCCCTCGCAATGGTATGCAATATTCCCTATTTGACCAGAGTACCGTCACCCACGTCCTTGCCTGTACGCAGTTCAGTCAAGTGACCTCCAACATTATCGAAGCCCTTGTGTCAGTCAAACGTCTTTCTGATTTCTTGCATGCAGAGGAGCTCCAAGAGGACGCTGTGAAACGGATTGAGAAGCGTTCCCTGTCCACCGGTGACGAAGTCTTGTCGATCAGGGATGGAGAGTTCCAGTGGACCAGGAACGGTATTCAACCCGCGCTCGAGGGTATTGATTTGACGGTCCGGAAAGGTGAATTGGTGGGAATCCTTGGGAGGGTTGGAGCTGGCAAGGTGAGTGTGTCATTTTGATGTCGGAAGGCATATGTATTGAGGGGGCTCTACTCAGAGTAGCCTCCTGTCTGCCATCATCGGTGATATGCAGAAGACGGAAGGAGAGGTCGTGTTGTCCGGCACTGTAGCCTATGCTGCTCAGAATCCTTGGTATGTGTATGGTTCTAGCTATTGTATTCAGTTCACTAACCCATTCTAGGATTTTGTCCGCCACTGTCCGCGAGAATATATTGTTCTCGCACACATACGACGAGTCGTTCTATAACCTTGTCATCGAAGGTGCATTTTTTTTATACCTGGCGCGAATGGCCTTTCACTCACCATCGTGCCTAGCTTGTGCGTTGAAGCCTGATCTGGCAGTCCTCTCGCAGGGTGATATGACTGAAGTCGGTGAAAAAGGTAAGTTTGTGATAGACTGATTTTGTGAACATCTGAGGAGGAGATTATCGTCCAGGAATCACTGTAGGTTTCCTCTGTCTTCGATGATCCCACGTTTCTTATCTGCGATTCCAGCTGAGTGGTGGACAACGTGCTCGAGTCGCACTGGCGCGCGCTGTATATGCCAGAGCCGATTTGTGGGTCGGTAATCTGCGATGGCGGTTCTTGCGTGCTGACGTGCGGGCGTAGGGTCCTCCTCGATGATGTCTTGGCCGCCGTCGATTCTCATGTCGCCCGTCACGTTTTCGGTATGTCATCTCTCACCTGAACTCGATCCATAGCATTGTCTGATACTTGAGCCTCCTTAGACAACGTCATCGGTCCTCAAGGTCTCCTCGCCACCAAAGCTAGAGTCCTCGTTACCAACAGCATTGCGTACCTCAAGTATTTTGATCAGCTCGTATATATCCGTCGTGGTATCATCCTCGAGTGTGGTTCGTACCGACAGCTCATCTCGAACCCTGATAGCGCGGTTCGCAAGCTCGTGTAAGTCATCTTTTGTTTCAAGTGCGTGGCGGTTCTCGATACGACGTTACAGTCAAAATCACGCCGCTAATGGTTCTTCGTCTACTGCAACAAGCGGAGCAGTGACTCCAGCGCACACGAGCGGGAGCGGTATCAGTACGCCAACGACGAGCGACCGCAACGCGCAAACGACGCTTGTCGACGAAATCGACTCTGTAGCGGAGAAGGTCATCCGGCGTACGAGCTTCAGCAAGGCGGTCATCGCACCTCTCCCTCCCATCCGCGAGGCGACGAGTTCTGGGATGTCGAAGGAGCACAGCGAACAAGGGCGCGTGAAGAATGAGGTTTACCTCCAGTACCTCCGAGCGGCGTCCAAGATAGGCTTTTGTTTCTTCGTGCTTGCCGCAGTCTTGGGGCAGGTGATGTCAGTCATGTCCACCGTCATGCTTCGTCTTTGGGGTGAGAGGAACCGCGAGTCGGGAAAGAACACCGGATTGGGAGATCCTTATCTACTTGGATATGGATTCTTCAACTTGATGTCAATCGTGTCGTCGGGAGCGGCGGGATTGCTGATTTTTGTGTTGTGCTCTTTGAGGAGCTCCAAGCATTTGCACGATTCGGTGCGTTTATCGAGTCTTATCAAGAAACGGTTGACGAATTATGCCTGACAGATGTTGGACTCGGTCATGAGGGCGCCGTTGAGCTTCTTTGAAATGACACCTACTGGGAGGTATGGTGGTCTTTGGAGTTATTGGATTGATGACGCTTGTTGACTGAAGATCACAGGATCTTGAACTTGTTCTCCCGTGACATCTACGTCGTCGACCTGGTTCTTGGAAGAGTGAGTACATCGCTCACCAACAACGCTCATGTCTACTGACTGCGCTCCAAGGTCATACAAAACCTGGTCAGGACATGCACCACCACTGCGTCCATCCTTTTGGTCATTGGCTTCAGTTTCCCTCCTTTCCTCCTCACCATCATTCCTCTGTCGTGGTTCTACTACCGAGTGACTGTGTAAGTTATCTGATTCGTGTTCCACCCACCTCTGATCCCCGTGTTTCTTCAGTTACTACCTCTCAACCTCGCGTGAACTCAAACGCCTTGACGCCGTCTCAAAGTCGCCGATTTTTGCTTGGTTCTCCGAGTCCCTGTCCGGACTGTCTACCATCCGAGCCTACAACCAACAAGCCATCTTCGCTGCACAAAATGCACTTCGGATCGATCGAAACCAAATGTGTTACCTTCCCAGTATCTCTGTCAACCGATGGCTTGCCGTCCGTTTGGAATTCGTTGGTTCAGCCATCATTCTGTTCACCGCGATCTTTGCCGTCGCTGCCGTAGTGACGAGCAATGTGGATGCCGGCCTTGTTGGAATGGTTTTGTCCTACGCGTTGAACACGACGGGAGCGTTGGTGAGTCCATTAGAACCCTTGTTTATGTCTTTTGCGCTGCTGAGAGTGTGGGTTGTGGGATAGAACTGGCTCGTGCGTTCGGCGAGCGAGGTGGAGCAGAACGTGGTCAGCGTGGAGCGAATCACGCATTACGCGAATGATTTATCTCCGGAGGCACCTCGCGAATTGCCGGATAGCAAGCCGCCTGCGGGTTGGCCTGGTGCTGGTGAGGTCGAGTTCCGGTGGGTCAAAACCTTATTGGTTGGTGTGTTTAGGCAGAGATGTTCACGTGATGTACAGCGAGTATTCGATGAGATATCGACCCGAGCTGGATTTGGTATTGAAGGAGATTTCGTTGACCATCGTATGTATCCCTCTCTCGGTGTATCTGTCTTGATTTCTGATGTTGGTTTGATTAGAAACCAACGGAGAAGATCGGTATCGTTGGAAGGACGGGCGCTGGAAAGTCGTCGGTGAGTCGGTGCTCGTTGTTCGTTTGCCCCTTCTGATCCTTATGACCAGCTACTTCTTGCGCTGTTCCGCATCTTAGAGGCAGCGTCTGGAAAGATCTTCATTGATGGGCTGGACATTAGCACGATGGGGTTGCACGACCGTACGTCCAATCTGGGATTGTGCTTCAGAACACGACACTGATCTATCGCTGTCCGAAAGTGCGATCGGTGATCTCGATTGTCCCTCAGAGTCCAGACTTGTTCGAAGGTACCCTCCGGGAGAATATTGATCCCGTGGGTGAGCATCAAGATGTGGATATTTGGGTCGCGCTCGAACACGTACGTATCTATTCCTACGTTCGTCCGCTGTTCCGGTCTGACGAGCCCGTGCGACCATGTCATTGTCGTATAGGCCCATTTGAAGTCGTACGTGGAAAGCCTTTCAGAGGGCCTCGATGCGCCTGTTCAAGAGGGCGGATCGTCGTTGTCGGCTGGACAAAGGCAGCTACTGTGTTTCGCGCGGGCGTTGTTGAGAAAGGTGAGCGGCTACTTTGGCGTTGTGAGTGTTGAGATGCACGTCGCTGAGGCCGGTGTGTTGCGATAGTCCAAGGTACTTGTTCTCGATGAAGGTGCGTTTGCGTGCTCACCCCTGAATGACGTGTGCGATGACTGCAATGCTGACATTTTGAATATAGCGACGTCCGCTGTCGACTTGGACACGGACCGCGCGATTCAAGATATTATTCGAGGACCTTTGTTTGACGAAGTGACGATCCTGACGATCGCGTACGTTGTGCTTTTTCCCTGACGTTTTTGGCGAATGCGCGTTTGCTGACGACCGGTGTTTTTCCCTTCTGTCTCCTTCACATTTTCCTCGGCCTCTTTTCTTCGTTCGCGCTACGCACAGACACCGCTTGAACACGATCATCGAGTCGACGCGCGTCCTGGTGCTCGATCACGGTCGTGTGGCCGAGTTTGATGCGCCAGGGGTGTTGTTGGCGGATAGGTCGAGTCGGTTTTATTCAATGGCGTTGGAGGCAGGATTAGTACAGGATGCAGACGTTGGTCGAGATGGGCGGGGGCAATCAGAAGAGGAAGAGGGGGAGAGTCGGATGGAGGAAGTACAGGAGGGGGGTACGAAGGAGAGGGAGTAGAAAGACAGGGCTCTGGAACGTTGAAGGGTTGAATCAAGAGACAAGAAAAGAGACGAGCGGATTGAATTTTTGAAGTTATACCTTGACTTATCACTTGTTTATAGAGTTTCTTATTTTCTTTGCACAACAATTTGGCATCAACTTACTAGGTGTTGGGTACTGAAACTTCGCCCCGGCTTCATAGTTTGACTTTGAAGGCAAAGTTCGGCGACGTGATGAAAGAACCTATCATCTTGCGAAAACCCTTCAGCATGACGATACATCCGCTGGCAGACACTTTGCACTTTTTCCCCTGCATGCTGTCGATCCGTAATGATAGTAGTACGAAGGACCAACAGATCTCGTTCTACACGCCGGTCTTGATCGCACTCATCCGTGCTTAGTAGATGGCAGAAACTGTTGAATGCCACCACGAAAAGGTCACGTCCTGTGCCAGTCATCGCGTTGAACAGACGATGAAGTTGGCCAGGATACCCGAACGCTCCGGCTCTGCCGATCATGAACTTGAGGTTTCGTTTCCGACGTTGGTCAAGGTCAGCCGCCGAGTGACGAACTCGTTACATGACCCTCAGTCGTCATCATGCGGCTGACATCTCTATCGGAAGTATGTACTGTCCAAACCTCAATCTCTGATTATATAAGGCCAGCACATCGTAACCTCGTCCTCGGTTCCTTCTCTTGCTCCTTCCTCCATCTGCTCTCTTCTCTGCGCTCACATGACAAGCCAACGAGCTGTGCGAGCGAGTGACATCTCAGGAAGATCGCATCGCCGGTCCAGAGTGTTCGCAACGCGCAGATACGGGCTCGTACAAGGAGACGATCTAGGAACTCACCACCCAACCCGACGACATCAAGGTCGACGACGAGAAGAAAAGCCCGTCACGACACCCTCGAGAATCTTTGCCAGTCCTTCAAGAACTTCCCGCAGTCGATGGAATTCCATGTGACAAGGGTCACATGGGCCAAGGCTGACGCTACCCGCAAGAGCGCTTTCTTCTGGCTGGAGAGAAAGTGGATCCTTGCAAGTATCGCCAGCAGAGAGAGGGTGCAGAGATGGCAGAAGGTAGGGTGTGGTTCCTTGCCGTCGTTCGTTTAAGACGTGGTCGTTGGCTAACATGAAGTCTACGTTCGAACATAGAAATATTCCTGTCGTCGCACGAAGCTCAGCATGCGCTACAATCTTTCAAGATATGCCCGCAGCTTCGACTTGATCTGGTGGTTCGTTAGTTACGCTTCCAAGCTGCAGTACGTGCCGCAGCTGTATCGACCACCGACTTGTCTGACACTACATACTGTAGGCAATACCGAAGAAACGATGGTCAAGAACCTCGAAATTACCAAAGAGCCTCGTGCCACTGTCCACACCAATGTTACTCGGCCGGCGTTGACAACTTGAAGATACCCGCGATACCCATGATACCCCGAGCTACGATACCCATGGGGCGCCTGATACCCGCGAAGGCGAAGAAACGATGGTCAAGAACCCCGAGATTACCATGGAACCTCTTATCACTGCTGCCCACACCAATGTTGCTCAGTTCATCGTTGACAACTTGAAGATACCCGCGATACCCATGATACCCCGAGCTACGATATCCATGGGACGCCTGATACCCGCGAAGAGCAATGGTAAAGAGAACAGCCATGCAACAGCTTGACGATGACGCTTTAAGATACCAAGACGTCCCTCCCAGCCTAGTGCTGGACAGTCCTCGGACATCACTGACAAGCCCCCTACGGCGAGTCCAAAGAAGGCCCAGCCTGGTTCCGGAACACTTTCGAAGGTCTCCACACTGCCAAAACCTCGCAGGTTAATGCTATCGGCACTGCGGAAATTCTATTTCCCTTGTCTTGCTGGGCATGTTGCAGTTGTCGATAGTAGTTCGTCCAACGGTGGGCCCAACAGCGACCATGCTGTTGCGACTGCTGCTTACCAGTTTCGCATCGATTGATAGAAGTCGAACCGGCTGACCGTCTACCCGGGGGGTCTGTCAGAGGCCCAGACAGAACAGCCGAAGACTGTCGAGTTTTCTCCCACCACTACATTCCGACCTCCTTTGGAATCCACATGTGAGTAATCCGGTGCCTATCTTGTTGGTCTTTGTTTAAGCGCTAGTCGAGAAGGAACCTCCCGCTGTGTTGCCCGCATCGTCTTCCCTAGCGGCAATGAATGCCACGTTGCAGGCAATGCAGATGGAAGGATCTCTTGACGCTCATGCCGGCGCTCAACTGCTCGGATGCGTAACGTGAGTTTCTCGGCAATGACTCCCATCTCTGATTGCGTGGTATTGTTCCAACGAAACAAAACACAACACTTATGTTATGATAATTGCACCTATGCCTACCATTCTACCTATGCCTACCCTTTACTTATGCCTATCCTTTACCTATGCCTACCCTTTACTTATGCCTATCCTTTACCTATGCCTACCTTTAACTCATGCCTATCATTCTACATACCTATGCCTGCCTGTAATGCTTGTATGTCAATGCCAGCTGCAGTCGACAGACACTGCCAAGTTACACTTTCACCTTGCCAGCTCCAACCCTCCCAAACCAATCTTTCCGGACTGTCAAATCAATGCCCTCGAGCGCGGGTTGAACGCTTCTCAATCCGTTTCACAGCATCCTCTTGGAGTTCCTCTGCATGCAAGAAATCAGAAAGACGTTTGACTGACACAAGGGCTTCGATAATGATGTTGGAGATCACTCGACTGGACTGCGTACGGGCAAGGACGCGGGTGACGGGACTCTGGTAGGGCACATTGCATACCATTGCGAGAGGGAATTGGAGAACTTGAATGGCATGAAGAGGGAGATGGCAGGGACTCAAGATTACATCGGCAAGGCTCGTCGAGAATACTGAAGCAGTGACCAGTGACCACAGAACTGAGTGCGACGATCACTCAGAAGACGAGGGACCACAAAGTGCTAGAGCACATAGTCGGAATACTACCCAGAGGGTGGTGTTCCTCGCCGTGGCGATGTCAAGTTTTCAGGGCATGTTGAGCTCCAAATCGTTGCGGACGTTCGGGACACGACGAATGAACGCATATTCCCATGCAAAGTTGTAGCTTCGACAAGAGACAACATTTGCCTCATTATGTTGGCGAGCAGTTCACTCATCAATCTGGTGCTTTTATCCCAATTCTTCATCTGTTGCTCCCCAACGATCAAGGCAGCATCGCTACCAAGTCACAAAGTGAGTCTGCGGTAGAATTGGATGGTGCAAGTCGTAACTAACTGTCCGTCGCCATGTTTGAGCGGGGTTACGTGCGATTACGATACCAAACGATATCCACGCTACGGTACATCAGAAACTAAAAACTTGCAGACTCCATACCGCTACACGACTCTCTTAATTAGTAAAGGTACCCGAGACCCCTCCTCACCTAGAATCTTTGGACGCGGTAAAATCCCCCCAGCGACACCCAACTTCGTTTGAGGTCCACCGCGGAACTCGAACTTGAAGTTCCGTATGAGGACAGAAAGAACGACCTGGTTCCAGTTCGATACGGTCAGCAACATGTCAGGTCTGAGGGGGCGAACGACCAGCGCGTACATACCTTGAACTCTGCGAGAGCAAATCCTTTCCCCAGGCACATCCTCGGTCCATCTGCGAACGTCAGCAAATGTTTATGCCCCTGTATCTCCTTCGCCTCCTGTGGGATGCCGTCGTCACGAATCTACCGTGATGGTTTGAATTGTTTTGCATCAGGTCCCCATAATGCTTTGGAGCGGTTTATAGACGCAATAGGGGCCGTCACGACTGTACCACGGGGAATCGAGATGTGGGTGACCGGGGTTGGCGAGAATGGCGTGACGACAGGACTACCTAGGTGGATTATGTCGTCTTCTGTGGCCTACCCAACGAAACAAGGTGAGGGTATGTACTTGGCAAACATCGGCAGAAACATACAACGCGTGACGCTTCTCCGAGGAGGACATGTAAGCGCAATGTTTCGTCCACTACCGCATCGAGGTACGGAAGTCCGTTTGTCAGTTGCTCCCATGTCGGGTCCTCGTCCATCTGGGAAAGCTCGTCGCGTAGTATATTCTGAGCGTCTTGATCTTTGCATAGTTCGATGAGTGCCCACTGTAGACAAAAGCATTTGAATTCCAACAATATAAGCGAGAAAGGCCATTGAATACATACAGTCAGACTGACTAAAAGCGGTGTCAAAGGAGAAGCGGATGGACGAGGGTTGGTACTTACTTGATGTTGTGTCGTAGCCAGCGAAAAGGAGTACCCTCATCTGCATTACGGATGACTTGATCATCTGTTCCACTGTTTTGAGTCCTCCACACGTACTTGCGCGACAACCTCCTCTAGTGTCACATGCAGCCCCGAATCATTATTCTCCGCCTTGACTAGTGCGGTCAGTTATTCAAATCATGAAACCATCATTAAAAACGCTCACTCAACAGGCCAATTACGGACCTGTCCTGCTCTCCCTCTGCCAGGCCCTCTTCCTTCTCCTTCTTTGTCCTTGCGAACAGCTGGGCAGAAATTGCACCCATACTATCGTTCAACATCCTTGACAACTTCGTTCGAGGATTCGGCAACTTTAAGATCCCAGGGAACAGATGCGCAAAAAGGAAAAGATAATCGAAGATGGGGGACGGCTGGGTGTTGCTCATTTCCTCGAAAGCGGTGGCGACGACGGATTTTTCCCCTCTAAGAGAGGCAAAGTCGTGTGAAAACCCGGCGATGCCGATCGTATCGAGACTCCAAGTCGATTTTAGACCTCAAACGTCGTGACATCGAGGATGGACGTACGATATATGGCTCATCCTTAGCATACGTAAGTTACTAGGTGGAGTCTGCATCGAAGACAGTCATTGAATATCACGTACCATTCCTGAACTTCGATGGCTGCACCATCAGGACTATCCTGAAGAAGGTCATCCCAGACTGCCTTTGTCTGTGGTCATGCACTTTTAACGTCGTTGACGATGAATAAGACAAAAAACCTACCTTATACGCAGAGTCGTAGAAGATTGGCAATAGCTTGCGAATAGCTGCAACGCTAAATGCGGGCGTCAGAGACCTTCGCAGACTATACATGCAACAGTCAACGATCGTATAGGTTAGGACCAGAGCACACAGACCGTTTGTGTACATCTCCGTGTGTCGTCAACAAACTGTCCTTCCCAACCTACCGCAGAATAGTCAAAAGACGGCATATTGGCGGCCGTTTTCAAGAAACTCACCACCATATCGGTCACAAATTTCCCAAGTGGCGTCAGTATGTATGTGGTGGTCTCTTTGGCGTAAAAGCGAGCGATCGCTTTCGGATCACACAATACGATGCGCGTCGTTCCTAGGACGGATGGAACTTGGTATACGGCTCCGTACTCCTCAGCCCATGCTTCATAGATTTCTGGGCTGTCGGGGGTCGAAAAGAATTCGGGAAAGCCTAACACAAGGTTCTTGGAAGGAGGTCCGTTAAGACGCGTGGTTCTGGCGCGACGACGGGCGGTGCGGGCGAGATGGATGAGCGTCCACGTGAAGAAAGAGACTGCGACGACGTCCACAACGCGGAAAGAGACACCAATCCTCACGTTCGGGAGTGTCAGACTCGGAAGCATGGTGTGATCGAGGAGTACTGGAAACTGGGAGCTTGTAGCTGCTTAAATATGGAACATTGGGAACTGTGTGAAGACCTGTGCAACCGTGAGGTCGAGGATCGGACCTTACCGGGCTTGGACGAACACCACACTGTCAGAGGGGGTCCGATGGTGTTCAGCCTCCAATTGAACTGAAAATCATTTCCTTGGAATCAGGTTTGGTCTTTAAGGATCGTGAGTGCGCTTGGCAAAGTACAAACGGAAGTGGAACACCTTGCCAGCACGGTGACATTTAGATAATCTAGCCACCCAGTCTTGGCAGTGCAACATCCAAGGATCAAATGATTCGATAGTCGTGGTGAACATGGCACCAAGACTGAGCAAACGCCAACAACGAGAGCAAGAAGAGCTCCTCGCCCTCGCTGCCAGTGGCAGCAAACCTTCCCATGCATCCCCAAGCACCGATCTGCACGAATCCAGTGAGGAAGAAGAGTCTGTGACACTTGCAAAGACTGGTTTCGCAGCGGTAAGTCTCACTCCGGAGATCAATGGATGGAGATCGTGACAATCAAACCAGCTTTTTACGCCAGAGGAGCCGGCTGAGGGTGCAGACAGCGGGGATGAGGACAGTACTACGAAACCTGCCAAGTCTCGCAAGGTATGAAACCAAACCACTACGTCCACGACGGATCTCATGTCTCGGGCTTGCAGACGAAGAAGAGAAAGAAAAAGATTGCTGATCCAGCCCACAACGAGGAGGGTTCGCCTGCATCGAAACCCGCTGGCCAACCGCCTCAGGCAGCTTCACGGATCAAGGGTGTTTCGAACAAGGTCAAAGCCAAAGACAAGATGAAGGATGAAACAAACGACTTGGACAAAGCCCTCGCGGAACTTTCCATCAAGTGCGTCGTATCAGTTTTGGTCTCTCCCTCGATTGTCTCATGTAGTAACTCTCCAGATATCCAGACCTTCAACGGACTACGCCAAGTACCTCTACCGACGCGCGGGCAACGAGACTTTCCGCCCTTTTCTCTGTTTCTGTTTCTCACCTCGACGCAGAGTCCGAGCTCAAAAAGTTCTTTGGCTCTAAAGCTGTCTCAGCTGCCCAGGCTGCCACATCTACATCTTCCTCCAACAAGAGACGTCGTGGGGTACAACCACAGACACAGCGTTCTCAACTAACGCGCCCGCAACCGTCATGGGGTATGATCAAGCAACGGGAGGGTCTGTCGGCCCGACTACTCACGCACGAGGAGACGGCTAGGAAGATGAGCACGGGTCCGGCCGGCCCTGGAAAGTGGTGGACAGTGGAATACAGCAAACGTTACAAAGGTGTCACGAAGACATTCATCCAGGCTGTCATGAGTGACGGTAGGTGCATATGTGCGTCCCGGTCGGTCTGTTTTTATAACAATGGTTGGTATAGACCCAGAGATACTCTGGCGGGTCTTGCAGAGAATGCCTTGGCACGCAGATACGCTGCTTCAACTTGCAGAAGTCTATCGACATCGTGAAGGTCTGTTGATCTAGATATCGTGTGTCCACTCTCACTGATGTATCTGATGCTTCAGAGTACAGCCAGGCGGTGGACTACGTCTCACGAGCAATTTATGCCTATGAGCGTGCCTTCCTCGGCGCATTCAGTTTCACGAGCGGAAATAATAAACTCGACTTTGATCGCGTGGAGAATAGACCATTTTTCCTTGCAATCCACCGACAAGTTGTGTGAGCTAACTCGCAGGTCCTCATCCCATTGAACGAGCGCTCACGGTGTGTGTAGAGACCTACAACGTCGCGGTTGTCCCCGAACAGCGTTTGAACACGCACGGCTGCTCATCTCCCTTGAACCCCTGTCGGATCCCCACGGTGTCTACTTACACCTCGACTATCTTTGCGTCAAGGCAGGCTTGGGTGATTGGTTGTTGGACGTGTGGACGGTTTACCGAAGCACGTCTAATGGAGATTCGGGGGAGTATATAGACCCGAGTGTGTTACCTGGTTGGTCATATTCAAGAGCTTTGATTCTGAGAGCCAAGGAAAGGGGGAAGAAGGATCGGGGCGAGGTACAAACGTTCTGTTTGTCTCCGGACTATATTTCTGATCATTCTCCCTTAGGATTTCAAGGAGGAGAGCACAGAAGCGCTTCGACAGGCGATCCTTGGATTTCCGTCGATTGTCCCCCTTCTGGCTGACAAATGCGAGATTTCACTCTCTGCGGAGGTGCGGGGCCACAAGGCATTCCGTATTCATACAGACAGAACGTATGTCCACGTCTTCTAATTCCATCGCAGGCTGACAACCCTCCAGTAGCCTGTCCCCGGAAGAAAGTATCCTCTATCTACTTTCTCATCTCTACGCGCAACGTTGTTCTCCACTCTGGAAGCCTTCTGGCCACGCTTCATGGCTTTCGAACACAACAAACTCTCTTCTGTCGACACTTTCCACTCAACGAACACACCCAATCCGTAACCAATTCCTCCGTACGTTCTCCTCCCTCACTCTGCGGTACTCGATCTACCGCCACATCTTCGTCCTCGAACAAACCCACACTCAACCCCAAAATCGCACTCTAACCGCTTTCATACCACCTGATGTCGCACAGGGCAGACGCCTCGCATGCGATTCTCTTCCTCCACGTTCTGCCCTCTCGACGTACGACGCCGCCTTTTTCGCCGGTTCCGAAGACCCCTTTGCGCTCGGCACGACCCGTTCGCGGAGACGCACGCAGGCGGAAGAGAGACTGCTCGCGCGACTGATCCCCGACGCTGCCACGCGCGCTCAGATTCTCGCTTTTTTAGAACAGAACCCATGGCTTGCTGCACAGGTGCCGGGTGGGGTGGTCGAGTTCGTGCAGATGTTGGCGGAGATGCCGGAGGATGCGTTGCACGAGTTGATGTTGGGCGCTGAGATGATGCGCGAGGCGGATGCAGGTGCGGGTGTGGGTGTGCAACCGGGGTTGGCGGATCGGGGAGCGATGCCTGGGGAACTACCGCCCGAAGAGGAGGTCGAGGTATTTTGGGAGGCAGAAGACGGTGGTGGTGACGTGGATGACCTGCCACATGGCCAGCCGGGTCATCAGGATGGCAGAGTGGGTACGGCGGAGGACGGGGAAGAAGAGGAGGAGGAGGAAGAAGAAGAAGAAGACATCGCTGTGAGCAATACAGCCCATCGTCTTCGCACGGGGTTCTGTTTCTGAATGTTGAATTTTAATGCTTCTCTAGCCGATGCCTATCCGTGTGGTACGCAACCTTCTCAACCGGCTCTGGGGAGGTGCACCGACTCAGGAAGAATCGTCCGATGAAGACGGGGGGGACAGTGAATGAACACACAAAATCGGGAGCTCGAGGTTCGGACTGACCATGATTGTGTAGATTGTATACATGACATGACAATGTATACGGTCAGTGGTGCCTCTGGGACTTGCAATTGGCTTCGTGGTTTGCACAATGCCACGTTCGAACTGACCATCACTCGGACGTGCGCGTCCTTCACTACATGTCAGCGACCTGCGGGAAGCGTGGTACTAAGATCGTTCTGTGACAATACTTGGATAGTGAAATTAATCTCAGTGTCTCGAGTCGGAGCCCACTTCGAGTACCTTGGTTCGATCCGCCAGGCAAAAGTTCGAGGGTGCCACTGGTCCACAAAATTCGATCATTCGCGAATGGAAGATCTGATTGCGATAACGCCTTTCTGGCGCAAGCACTGGACATGATTCACGTAGCACCACGGAGCGCAAGCAGGACCTCCTTCCTCGCCCATTCTCCAACCCGACTCGCCTCATCCCCAACGAGCGCCCTCCATACGACCAACCTCATCGTCAACATCGCCCATGCATGTACGTCCGTCCCATCGTCGTCGATTGACATGGCAACCCGCCAAAGCGTCTCCACGATCTCGCCCCAGTTCCGGAGCGGTTCCTCCATCGTCGGTACATCGAACAGTCCTTGCCCGCGATGCGGTGGAAGCGGGAGCGGGTTTCGCTCGACTAGTTGTCGCAATTGACATAGGTGGATCGCAGGTTCGAGATGTTGCAGGAACTCCGCGGCGCGTGAGAGGGCACCGCGGAGGGAATGGTCGGGTATGCGTATGTCTGGGATCAGGCTGAGCCGTAGGGCGACCACGGCGCCCTGCTGTAGGATAGCCATATCCTTGTCTTACAAAATGTGTCACTATTGGCTTATGAAACACAGAGGCGATATGAATCGTCTGTACCTTTGTCCCGCAGGAGAGAAGACAAGCATCGACAGACGGTCAAACACCATTGGTCTCCCGTCGCGCGAATCAACTTGGAGGTGTCGGCCACGACGAGGACATTTTCCAAGACGCGAAGCCACGCCATCGATTCCTTGCCAGGGCTGTCCCCTACCTGCATCTCGATCCACGATAAAAGGGATGACTTGAGGACGAGGGAAGTACATGCTTGTGGATTACACGTCAGGTTCGCTAGTATCTGTTTCGTCCCCCCCAAGAAAAAAACTGTCAGTCAATCTAGGCGTTTCGACAGCCCTCCGAAAAACGGACCCACTGACCTCCAAGATTCCAGCGCGCACGGTCGCGTCGTTCTTTGAGCTCTGGAAAAGACTGGCCACCAAATCCCACGTGTGTCGCCGCTTCAGCACCTTCCAATCGTCGGTGCTCGCCATGCCATCTCCTAACATCCTCAACATCCATCCTCGTTCCTTCTTCCAATCGTCCGAGTTGCTGTAGAGCATGCCAAACAACATCGGTACGTCGGACACGTCGAGCTCGGGGCGTTGGAGCAGGAAACGCGCGGTGCGTGGATAGATGAAATTCGAGGGGTAAAAGATGCAACGAAGCGCGTGCAGCAAGATGAGCGTCGTAAACGTCGGAAGCCGCCGGGGTGGGCCATCCGCGTTCACGGGTGGGTCCGTCGCGTGTTTGAGTAGGCGCAACACATAAATGACTTGAGGCGTTTCGTGCATATCAGAGGTCTGACCGCAAAAACAAGGGGGGTTCTCGAATGAATCTACAAACCAACGACGACCCGAATCATATTTTCTTTGCCACTCACCTGTACGCGCTCCCAGAGACTTGCGATTTGGCACAGGGCTGTCTCGCGTATGTTTGAGTCTTTCGAGGAGAGACATCGAATGAGCAAGCTGACGACATTACCCCGGAAAACCTTGACCCAGCCTAGAGGGGTCATGGGAGGACACTCTACAAGCATCTGTGCAAACAACGCGATCACCATCAGTGGGTCGTACATCGAGTCGTCCGCAGGACCATCCCTCATGCGTTTCTCCTCTCCCAACCGCCTCCCCGAAGGGAATGCAAGACAAGTCCGAAGCATATAGACGGGGTCGAAGTTCTGGACAACTTCGAGGGCATCAGACACAGTTGCGTCTGGAGATGGAGACCACCGGGAAAAGAATGCGGACAGGGACGTGCGCTTTTCCGCCTCGAATAGTCTCATGATAGACAGGAGCCGTCTGTCGGGCGATGACATTGTTCCTCCATAGACCCGAAAGAGGGGCTCGACGTGTGAAGGCTGACAGGTGTTCGCAGGATGGAGCCGGAAGAGTACATCGAGCAATCGCGTTACTTGATTCCTTTGGGATGAGCTCCCATGCTTCCCGCAAACCGCGACGAAATGTTGATGTTGAAACACGTTTTGCAGGAGTCGATTGACGACAACGGGCTGAGTGAACAGCAATCGAGATGATGAGAGATCGGCTATTGAAACAACAGCGTCTGCTTCGGCTCACCTTGAGTGGTGTTTTGTTCGCCAATACGACAGCGAGGTCAAGCATACTCGCGTCTGAGAGGTGACGTTGAACTAAGGTAGTCAACAACGGCTCCACCAAATGCGATTTGAGCGTCTTCTGCTGTGTTGCAACATGTTCTGTGTAGGTCGTTCAGTAGGGGGTAAAAGGAGGTTCTCGATCACCTACTGAGATTTTCCAAGGCCATTCTCGAGTCGTCCGAGTCTGCAGCAGCGTCGCCGGAAAGGTGTCGGACAGCCCATTGCAAGGCACGGTCGACGATACTCGTCGTGAGAGCACCGCAATCAGAGACCCCGAGGAGCTTGCGGGCGAGAAACGTCGCTTCAAACGCGAAGTCCATGATATGGATACCCTGTATGCGCTCTTGCAACGCAGACATGAGTCGAGCGCTCCTAGTGCCCGAAAGCTCTAGGATTTTGTGCATACACTCGAGATGCCGGGTAAGGCTAGAGCCGTGACGCCGCTCACCCAAAAAGAGGTGATTCAGTAAGCCATGGAGAACGTCGTCGTTTACCTCAGACAGGTCCCCACCCGTCAACGCAGTACACTCGAGGAAAGCCGCGAGCACAGGAGCGAACGTGTGGATACTAAATCGAGTCCATCGTTTGCTGTTCAGCCAAGCTGTGTAAGCTTGTACAGAAGTCGGGTTTGAGTACAACAAAGGGACGATGGTGCTCGCCGTGGAGTCACTCCAGGTTTCCTTTTCAAGTAGTTGAGAAATCAGATTGAACGGGAGGGATCGAAGATCGCTCATGTGGGTTGGTTTGGTTCCGGAGAGAACGGTGGAAAGGGGTTGTCCTTTGATGAAAGCGATCTGTCCGTCGAGCCCTGGAGGAAGCTGAGACACAAGGGCTGCTGAGAGCATGCCCTCGAGTAGTGTAGACCCAGGCAGAACAGCCTGCAATTCCAAGAGCTTCGGCGCTGCGATTTTCGGAATGGAACCTCGGGGCGTCCTACACTGAAGAGTGCCGAGAATGTCCTCTAATATGACATAAGCCATCGCGCTTTGTTGCCTAGTGTTAGCTTGGATAAGATCGACCGCAGCAAGTAACCCTTCGGTAACCATGAACTTCACCCAAGGCCGCGCATGCCTCAGCTTATAGGGACAGTGTTAAATTCCTTGCCAGGTTCGCGGGAAAAGAAGTACCACTCACTTCGTCGAATCGGCCCAATGAAAGCGACTTTGTCATCACCCCCACCCAATGAGAACCGATAGACGACAATAATCTCTGGTCCTCAGCATCGGTATGGTCAAACGATGTTAAAACGAACTCCCGGATCGCTGCGGAAACAAGTTATTGCTAAAAAGACCATCGGTTAGCGCAAGACCACACCTTCATGGACTTTGTCCGCGAGATCCTGTGATACGCAAAGCCCTTGGATAGTATCACAGTGGATGACAGTCGCCTTTAGTCGCCGTAGGTCTTTCTCGCTCAGGTTGCCTCGCGCCCTCGCCAGTACATCGGATAAGAGTGACAATAGCGCAGTCGTGAGGTCATGGCGACCCGTTGAGACAGTGACGCCGTGGGTGATGAGACGGATCGCGTGCTCGAGACGAGCCAGAGTCACCGTATGCGTGTAGAGCGCTGTCAAAAGTATGCCGCGCGTTCGTTGGTCCTGGAGCTGCAGAAGAGTGCAGTGGAAGTATAGCCAGCCGAACGTGTTATCAACCGGAGGCCTGTCCAGTAGCATTGATCAAGCGATCAAGGAGGAGCAACGAACTATCACTTACCAGTTTGGAAGGAGTTTTACAATATCTGAATCCCACAAGTGACCATTAGAGGGATGGAGGTGGTCGATGACAGCCCAAAGCGCGGGCTCGTAGAATCGCCGAACGACGGAAGCAAGACGAGAGATGCCGGTGGGAGAAGGCTTGACATCTGCTAAACGAAGCCAATCCACCAATTCAAACGCACTCGTCATGCGAGCACTCTCCGATGGAGCTAGATCCGCGAACCGAGGTAGTGGTGGCAGTGAGCAACAACGCAATCAGCTATATAAATCGAGAATGGGACTCACGAACGGGCACTTGCTCGATACGATTGAGGAAGGTCGCGATCGTCCCGTCACTTGGTCCCTCAATCGCACGAGGAGAATCGTCATCCCGGAGGTGGCGAAGACAGGCTCTTGCAATGGACAATTCCCGCCTTATACCAAAACAAATACTTGGCTGATCTGGGAATGGTTGCCTGGGAGCCATAGTACTGTCCAGTTGATCGAGTATCGCAAGGAGGTTGTAGTATCCAGAATCGTCTTGCTTAGCTGCAAGCATGACCAGCAGTCGCCGAACGAATGTGAAGATAGCAAGCGCATCTGACGGGGTCATCAATCGCCCACTCACTTTCGCGGTGACCTGCTCGAGTACTGTCATGAGTAAGGGGCTAGCAAACAACCCCCCTCGGTGGATATCGGGGGTGGAAGTGTGGGATTGTACAAGGGCGGACATGGCTTCCATGTAACGGTACGGAGTCTTGAGACAGCGCTGGGCACAATCGTCCAGGAAAGTTATGATGGCGTCGACCTCATCTGTAAGCGGCGCACCATCAGGTGCTTCGGTACCTTGTCCTCTGCGTACGAAGTGGAAGGGTAGGGCAGCAAGCCAAATCTCCACTTCGTTCGGATCCTCTTGGAATAGCACAGTATCGGAAAGAACGTGTCGCAAAAGTTCCTTTAACGTTGTATAGAGTGCACGGACGCGACTATTGCAGAACGCCTTTAAGAGAACATGAAGATATGTGTGAGATGAAGAGGCTGGGGACGTGAACGACTATTTTAGACAATAACACGGCAGGATAGTCTCACTCACCAACCTTGCCACCCCACACGAATTGGTCACTTCCACTTAGCAGACGGAGGACGTGTAGATGTTTCACGCTTTGCAGGGCCGTAGAGGCTTCTTCCCGTTGGTCTTCCTGCTTCATTGAACCACCCTCGTAGCCCCCAGAAAGCGAGACGAAAGATCCCTCGACCAAGTTCAGGACCAGCTTTCCAACTTCGAACCTAGCTTCAGCGACAACATCCGGCAAGCATTCTTGGTAGAGCCAAAGAAGCCTCTGAGAGCTCTCACTCAACAAAGCGTGCTTGGTCGTGTTTGAGGAAGCTGAAGATTGTTGTGAAAACGCGACGATGACTTGAAACTCCGGTACACATCGCCTTGCTTCTTTTTCAACTTCTCTTCGCTGGCGACTCCATTGGCCTTCTTCCTCGTCTTCTTCTAGTGCAGTCTCCACCATCTTGAACACGCGTACTACCTCAGCAAGCTTTCGCAGGCATTTAGCTAGTGCGAGTGCGGTACAGTGCTGAACAATTGGGGTCGAAGCGGCCTGTAATCCTTTCGTAAACAGTGCCTTCGTGCCCACTGAGGGAAGTAAGTTCCCCATGATGGTTGGAAGCGGCGGTGGGGTAGGGTTGTAAAGTTCGTTGCTGCCCGACAAGAGAAACGAATGCACGGGAACAGCTTGAGAGAGGACCTGTGCTGCGAAAGAGATGTTGGCAATCCATTTTGAAGAGAGTCGCGGCTCGAGAGTGAGCGACGCTGCAGACCAATACCTAACAAGTTACCGGTGTCAGTTGCTTTGGTTTGACCTTAGAATTGACGGTGCACACACCCGACGACGAGCTCTGGACATGCTGCAATTATCTTGAGCGCCAGCTCTTGTTGTCGAGGATCTTCGTTCACTTTCAACGCTCGTAATACATTCGCCAGAATTTTATTGTATATCTTGCCCCCGTGTGTACCCTTTCGTCGGGTGCCTTCAACGCCCTCTTGGTCGGCGAGTCCATCCTCGCCAGTATCGCGAGGGTACCACCCACGGTCTCTAAAACAAATGCCTTGTCCGGGATGCGTGCATATAGCCAAAAGGAAATGATGGACGATATCGGCAGGCACGTGCTCTCCTCCCAGTCTTTCAGCAGCAGCGCGATCATACAATTTCAGAAGCTAACGCATCCTCAGAATACATGATTAATGCCACAGAAATCGAGTAGGGCTCACGTGCGAGATTGTCACCTCGTTGAATAAACCCAGTTTCGTGGTCCTCTTGATTTTCGGATCGGACCAAACGCCCTCCCAACACACCTGGAGAATCTTTTGTATAACGGTGTATTGGTCTTGAACCAGGCCCTTGAATATGCTCATGAACACCTCGCGACGTTGCTCCAGGAACGCTGCCTTGACCGATGACGCTGTATCTCGGTCGATCATAGATACAATGAATAAGACGTAATACGTGCGGATGTCTTCACTGTCCTGTTGAGTCTAAGTTGAGCTGGCGTTGCGACTGGGGCTTACCAGGTCGGACGAGGATGTCGTCTCCTTCGTTCTCCTTACCCCTTCTACGCATGTAAAGTAACTTTGATAGACTCTATCCTAGAATAAGTCACGCAAGGACAAGGTATTATGACAGCATACCCTATTGTCCCAGGGAAAAGCTTCGAAGACTGACTTGCGTTCTCGTCCGCTCCCGAATGTCGAGATGGCGTTCAATAGCTTGAGTGTAGTGAGAATCAGCTCGTTATGGTTGCCACAGATGTAAGAATTTAATTTTTGTAGCCACTGCGGAGAAAGAATCATCTTGATTATGGGAACACCATAGGAGTGATCCGGTAGGTGGTACGAGAACAGTGAGAGCAATGAAGAAAGTAGCGACGTGACAAGGGCTTGTGTCGACATCTGGAAGGTGGCTTAATTCACGGAAATACATCGAAATGAAGACGTACTTCGTTGACTGTTCCCCAAATATCGAAGAGGTCGTGAGCATCAGGTGAGCTCTCCATCCACAGTTTGGCCAAGGAAAGACGTTCATCATGCGGGGCTATTATCTCGCCTGGTTTCAAGGATAGCTCGGACCGCAATGCAAAGAGGGCTGTACAAGTGGTTGGCGAACGAGACGACGGTCATAAACCGGCCACGGACCTTTTGAGAGTATACTTGGATCTTGGGTAGTGTGGAGGGCTTGCTTTATGTCATGTACGTTGGCAAATGTGAATCGATGGATGATTTTAGAGCTAAACTTGGCCCTTTTGTTAGGTGGACCATTTGCAGGCTGAAGCATCGCTAGCTCCAAGCTCGCAAAACTTTGCGCTCAAACGCCAGCGCGGGATGAATCGATGCCAGGCGGGTTGTTTGGATCCAAAGCCTTTGCCAAACAACACCACTTCGCTTGCCTCGTTTAGTCATTCCATGGAGTTTGATCAGAATAGCAAGACACACAATCAAACTTGAGATTTTCTGAGACACTGTGTGTTGCTACATACACTGTTTTTTTTTTTACTCCAACCACCGGTTTGAATTGTGGTCAAGCGACGGTGACGTTAACACTCCCACCCAAGTTGAAGTGTGTAAGCCCAGCACTGTCAAATACTCGGAAGGGCAGAAAACTACCCAGAGAATGATAGTATACGGAATAGGATGAATCAAGCCTGGGCAAAAGAAGTTGCTTGATATCAAAGTATACTGTGCTTTCCACGAATCACCGGATCATTTCGTGCAAGAGATCGACATTATGGGGTGGTGATGACAAAGGTTAAAATCACCGCGGCACTGTGCGAGAGACCTAACCTTGTTGCTGCAGCTGGCAGTACGGCAGTGCTCATTGATCCCAGGATGAAGTGTTCAATATTCGACGTACACGTCAAACATCACGACGGTAGTTCGCACTAGGCCCCCGGAGCGGGGCCGGCAATGATAAACTTTTCGACTTTCCACGCATTGATAGAGCTCGCACACACGCTGTCCACGCCTAAACGGCTGCCGGTGGGTCGTCCCGTCTTCGGGGTGCACGGTAGACGAAAAGTTTTGTAGCCGTGTCGTTCGTGGGCCAGTCCTCCTTGGGTTTCTGCAACGCCGTCTCAATCCTCTTGACAAAACCAATCTGGGGATTTCAAGCATAATTCATATGTAGATGCGGTCGGGATCTCTTGAACATCCTCGGCAATCACTTGGTGAGGTTCAAAATCTTCGTGGGTAGCACTGGGCTCGATCATCATGGCACGCGAGCGCAAAGTTTGGATCTGCAATCGGCCTTGCTTCATCCCACGATCGGAATAGCAAGAACCCAGTCAAACCCCCGATGTGTTCAAGGTACGATGACCTGGCGCTAACATTTCCACACAGACATAACCTCAATACCATACTATAGAGTGCTCACGGATGTTCTCTGCACATCTTTGGATGGACCAAAGGTTGTTGCCGTCTTGGATAAGATCTTGAAAATCATTCGACATGATGATAATGTGAGAACCCCCACTCCTGCGTGTCGGCCGCCCGTCTGAATATCTCAAATCCGAATGGCTCAAACCCCTCTGTTCAAGCTTCTCCCCAGTCGGACACTCTACTTAGCCTTCCAGGCGGCCGCGCATTTACACCACTGAGGCTTCCTACCGACACAAGATCCACGCGTTGAAGGAAGTATGTAGATCCCGTCCACATCTACGACTTCGACATGAAATTGGTTGAAATCCCCCATTGGTTCATCCGGAAGATCGAGTTGGTGGTGCAAGACTGACTAACAAACGACGAAGCTCTAAAACTGATTGTAGCTCCAAAGTGGATATAGACCTCCCCCGGCGGCCGACTAGGATCCGCGAGACAGCGTGTGAGGGAGCAGGATGAATGACGGAAAGTAGAAAAGGCTTATCAGCAGTTCTTGAAGCGACACTGCCGGCCCCACTCCGGGAGCCTAGTGCGAAAGGTTGGGACACCCAGATATAGTATCCATGACTCGTCAATCACCCGCCTGGTGTTGTAGCTAACTTATCGTCTATGTAGCCAATAATAGTAGTCATTCGGTTTGGACATGCTGGGATTGATGTCGTCTAATTCTACAATACGAAACGCAGCGAGTCGTATATAAAAGTATATCGGTTCCGTTCTGCCAATGCCCCCGAGTCTCAAAGTGGAACGTTTACAGTAATATTTCATCCCGACATCAACGCAACACCTGGACCGCCGTCTGCGCGGCCACAGGGTTTGAATACATATCTCGTATAGTACTTTGGTGATATATTTTACCCTAGTATCCCTTGCATGAGATGATCCGATCCGACTCTGATCAGACAAGCTATGGGTGGTTTATGGCAAGTAATGAGTACGGTACGATTCTATATGTATTACAGTAGGGTATTCAAACGATACTCGAGTTCCATTCTCCGACGGCTCGCTCAGCCCTCGATCCTTGGGACCCTGACAAAGAAACAGTGGTTTATGGTATGCATATATGATATTCCGTGTGTTAGCATTCGAATGTAAATTTTTCATGAATAGCATGTTACATTCACCATGACCGTTAGCGCGACCCGGAAGCGAGGCATGCATGATTTTCCATGACACATACATTTCGGTCACTGCCGCCCATTCAATCGCACATATGAACTTTGCGTAGGCGTTATCGTGAACAGCCAGCCACTTGAATAACAATGCAGCATGAATACTTTCCATCAAACCTGACACTGCCATTACGTTGATCCCCCTGGACGTTCGGGTAACATTGTAACATGCTTGTTTTCAACACCCGCGTAATCTGTAAAGGTACGTATTATGTAACATCCAAAAGTTTTGCAGGTACTCTAGTCGCGGCCGACTTGGCGGCTCCACCGCCAGTCGCGGAAAACTTGTTATGCTACAGGTCATAATTGACCAAAGAAGAGGAGCAAACGAAAACGATAGCCACAGAAGGAGTGTCGAAACGTCCCTTAAATCCCTTGTTAGGTGCGTTGAATCACTCCTCCCATATCCTGTAGGCTAGCCTAGACAACCTCGGGACTCTTTACGTCACCACTCAGCGAAGAGTACTGCTGGTCACAGCGTCAGACAGACAGAACGTGTGCCCTTACACACGCTGCTCACCTCATCCCGAACGTACTCTTGTGTGGTGTCGATCTTGATGGAAATGTTGTTAGGCACGCGCTGACGAGATAATAAGACCATACTCGACATCATCACTCGGGGAACCTACCCTTGATGACGTTCCAATCATAGTATTATTCGTCTTTTGTTGTACACCTTGGAGGGAGATAGACATTTCATCGCTGCCAGACTGGCCCCTCAATGATTTGCGCGCATTCAGGGTTGCAAGGAGGGAATTGCAGTATACTGTGGAGCAATACATCAACAAAGGAACTTTCACCCCGACAAAGGACGTACATCGCCCAAGGCAGAAGTAGAATGCGATGTAAATAAACGTGCCTGGCCACGCAGCAATCTATCACGGGATCGTCAACGGGCAATCTCACAAGCTACGCGCCAATGCTTACGGATATCAGCGAAGCGACGGCACAGATACTGTCGCACTGTCAACAATATGCCCCGTAATCGGGTCACCAAACTCACCTGGTCAAAAGACCGGTGTTGATGCTGAACGCGATCTGGACCGCACTCGTCTTTCACCGAAAAGAACTCGATCAGCAAGGACACTTACCAATTTGTTGATCATCGTGTCAGATCTGACGACAGGATATTCAGAATGCGCAGTGTGCGTATGTATAGAAATATTCACCTCCGGAAGCCAGTGCGTGACATCTGCAACAGAGAACAGAGGAGCGCGGCGATGAGAACGTCCCCTGCTGCGGCGACTGCATTAACTGACATCGAAAGACCCTGGGGGTGACACGTCATCAGCAGGCTGTTCATGCGACTAGATTTACCTCGTTACCTTGAGGGTAGCCAGCTCTATAAACGTCTGGAGGCGCAAACTAAGTGTGCATGAGCAGGACGCCAATGAAACAAAATATGCAGTGGAAACATACGCCTTGATAGAATAAACTATGCGGTAACGTCAGTGTCAATGTCACCATCGATGAAGGTATCTGGTACCCACCGAGAATCAGAACTGGAGGGATGGCAATCTTAGTACGAGGAAAGCGAGTTTTGAAGAATGAAACTCACTGAATTCACCAATGACCAGTATCATCTAGGAAAAAAGGGTAAGACATCAGGTTGCGTGTCCCGAAGCGCAGGACTTACCACTGAGGCAGTGGCAAGCCAGCTTTTGTTGCTGACTGGGAAGAGTCTTAGTGGCGGGGTTCGATGAGTGAAGGATATAAACGTACGCCTGTAAACCCGCATTGCCAGGAAGGACTGAACGAAAAGTGCGGTAAATCCCTAAAATGTATGATGAGCTAGGGGAAGGTAGTAAAGCCGAACGAGTACCATACATTGAAGAAGACTTCGATCTGGATCATGAAATTAGTCAATGACGGTCAGGGAGGGAAAGCGATAGCATACAATCAGACTCCTGATGGGAAATGAGCGCAGGATTTTTGTGAACGGAAAACGACTCACCAGACAATCTCTCCAAGTGCATTTTGACTTCCGAAGTCGGTGACGAGATATGTGTAGACTAGGGATGGATGAATACACAGAGATACCGGTGGGGGATGATTGTACTTGCCTGTGTGGGTGATCAAGGCCTGATGGCAGGTGTCTGACACAAGAACGGCAGCAACCTGGAACACAAGATTGGGACGGAGCCAAGAGAAAATAATTCTCATAAGCTGACCAGAAGTTTGATATACCACGGGTCCGAAGGATAACGACTATAGTAGTACCAGGACTGGATGCATGTGACTAGCGTTTGCTAGTTTAGTAGGGTGGAAATGAAGATGGATTGGGACGGACCTCCATATAGACTATGGAAGTGATTATGAGTACGATCGGTGAGTCAACAGTGTGTCATATACTCACGTCGCTGAGACGACGACGCCGATCAAGAAAGCACCGAAACTGGGATTGATGATCAATGACGGGATGGGGGGGGGAAGGGGGGGGGGAACATACGTATTGTCCAAGGCACCCATTGGTGGAGGGGGGGTAGTGAGAGGGCAGGGAAGGGGGGCGGGGGGACGGGTGAGGTCACATAGGGCGGGATGCAGAAAGGGCTATTTGAGAGACATTGTGAGCCCGGAGGTACTGCGTGGCAACTTAGTGGTCAAAGTGGTAACCAGCATGCACTTGGCAGGCTTCCGTTACTCCAAAGCTTTGCATGCGCCGTTTACACGAGGCACCTTCCCTTACCCCATTAGTAGTAACGCCTTCTCATCTGATCCTCAAACAAGGTTCCATAATACTTGCCTTCTTTTGATGTTGTCTCATCTTCATCAGCCCTGGCAGTGTCAAACCTTGCCTGCCACTGGTGGGTGGTTAGTAGGCCACCTACCTCGTCAATCGGACCCTCTCCCCTTCTCAATCCATCTCTTAATCCCCCTTTGAGAGCTCCCACATATCTCACGTCTCCATGACCATTGTCGACTTGAGTATTTCTTCCTCGGTGGTTATGGTCGTGCAGTGCAACGACTATTATGGGGCACCCGGAATTTCCGCCTCAGTCGGCTTACATAAACTCCAGCCATGGAGAAGCCACAAAGCCATGGCACAGAGCCGTGGAACACCCAGCGTGGGAGGGTGTGCCCGGCCTTCCAAATTCGCGTAGACAGAGGAGAAAAGTAACATGGTTACTTTTGTCCCATCGCATCATCGTGCCAATAACGCGGGATCGTTATTCAACGTCAACATTGTCCATATCCCCGTCATCTGCCTCCAATACACACAACTCCGACGGGTCTCGTCATTGATGTCTTTTGATTATTTTTGGCCGATGGGCCATATCTATGAAGCCGAATAACTGTTCGAGCGAGAACTCTTCTAATTTCCACCGCCGTCCCCAATTCATGATCGCTTCTGGGAGTTTCATGGCGTTATATACGTATAGCAGGTCAGATAACATGGTCAGTTGACCGCGACGATCGGGGGATAAGGTGTCGGAGTGCCCTCGCCGTGATAGCGCGCATACATACTTGGCGCGACCACATCACTCGCCGATCTGAGTTGTACAACCGCCACCCCCATCGATTGTCCCCCATCGCTTGTCGCAGGTGGCAGGTGGAACTCGGCTCTTCAAAGACTGCGACTTATCAGACGTAGCGCAGGACTCCCATTCAAGGTCAACTCATGAACACTCGTGATCAGTGTTCGAGCAGCACTGTGTCGAGGCATTGGAATGTCTGGTGATACACCGGTGTAAATCAAAGGTGTACAACAACGAGAGCTCGGGAAGAGTCTCTTAACGATGTAGGCAAGGTACGTTTGCTCTCAATACCCTTTGAACAGAGGATGATGGGCGCTCAACTGTAATCCTCGTGGTTGATAGTTATGAAGGGAAATATAATACACTGCTCAGCGTGCAGCGCTACAACAGGGCGGGATAACTAGGTCAAGCCTGAGCAAGCCGCCACTGCCTCTCTGCCAGTGAGCTCGCAGGCTCCGAGCATGATTGACACAGTTATACTAAAATCTACTGCGGTCACGAGAGGCAATAAATCTAGGACTTTGTGCAATGTGTGTAATAAGAAAGTATGAATTGATGAAGGCTACCATACGGACACCGTAGTAGTATCTATTATCAGCAAGTACTGAGATGTAGCAGTCAGTAGCGGGCTACGGCCCGGCAAACTGCGCAGCTTCCTCCCGGCGGTTCGTGGTACCGCCACATATCAGCGGGAAAGGTTCTCCTCCTAAATTTGACCCGACAGTACTTAAGGATGAGGCAAAAATCGCAGGAACCAACTTCCTACCACTAAGGGGCACAGCGCCTCCCCTACCGCAAAATAAAGACGAGAGCTTAACGCTCACCATCACAAGTTTGTCAGACGCTTTCGAGTCTATTCGAAGTGCAGTCGTTTGAACTTTGCAGTCGTCTTGCCGCCTCACTCTCGGTGCGTCTAAAAACCCATTGTAATGCCTCGTGCTACATTCTTAGCCACAGTATTCACGTGCGAATCACGACAGCTGAGTGATTCATGTGTTCGTATGCTCATCCTCGACAGTGACCAAAATCTGATTCAGTACTTTGAAACAGCATGGGTGTGCTAGCATCCTCTCTGATAATGTCTCCACATTATCTCAGGCTCTCGTTCTGTTACCACTGTCCCGATCACTGATAACACAGGACTGGTCTCGAAGCCTGTGACAAAGGGCTGAAAAGGTGCAACAACCACCTTTCCACAGGAGTTTGAAACTGTTAGGTCACATCCTGCTGCAGCCCCCGTTCTATTATCGACTTGGAAGATATATCCACGAGGTGTGAAGGTGTCTCTAGCTCAATCTGACGTACCCCATGTCGGGATTAAACCCAATTCGAACTAGACGGCCTGATCACCACTTGTTTTAGAGGGTACTCTGGTCACCTCGGCAATCATCACTACAAACGTGTACGCCCTCGACAACGGCCTCCACAGTGGGGATGGGAGAAACCAACGGATTCGTCCGACTGTGGAACCCGCAGTTGCGGTTCTGTCACGGCTCGCTTCTGCGTTGTAGTCGAGATGCATTGGCCGTACATTTGCAACAGGACCAACGTTCAAAACACACATGTCGTCCACGACGGCGAAATTTACCGTGGAACGCATTCAGCGAGCAGTGGAAGAATTTTTCCAATAAGCCACCTTCTCTCATAGCTGAGATGAGCAGTTCAAAGAACCATTGTTCCACGATGTCTTGGGTAAATCGGTCTACGATCTCAATTCATCACCTACGAACGACAGATCACGCAAGTTTTGCGAGGTTGTGCGGTGCTGGTTATCGATGGGCACAGAGCGACACTTGCTGTATCGACAAGACTATCAACACCGTGTTGAACCAGGCGGTCACGTTCATGTATAAGTGGTACGAAAATGCAGCCCTTACGATTACCCTCTTTGCAAGCGTAGAAACCTGGAGGCATCAGAGACAGCACCTGGATGACGAGGGGTCGGACCCTCCAGGAGCTCATCGTGTCCCCAGTGATCCGCTTCTACGACTATGAATGGAAACCTTACTTCGATTAATGACATGCATGCAAACCACAAAGAGTCTCCTGCCATCATGTAGGAGTTGGCAGATGTCACTGGCATAGCTCCGGAAATTGTTGCTTCCTTTCACCAAAGTGACCTAGGGGTGCGGGAGAAACTGCGCTTAGCATCGACGTGCACCACAACCCGGGAGGGAGACATGACGCACGCCCTGATCGGCACATTCGATAGCGACTTGATGCCAAAGTATGGCGAGGGGTGAAACAGCACTCGGACGTCTTCTTCAAGAAATCGTGGCTCGTTTGGGCGAAGTTCCTGTACTCGCATGGACGGGAACATCCTCATCGTTCAACAGCTGCCTCCCCGCGCACATTTCCGTTTACAAACAATCACCATACAAAGCGACGCCGACGGAGGGAAAGATGGAAACGCGAGTTGCACACTTGCAAAATGCGTTACCACAGCCTGAAGCCATAAGAATCGGGCGCCACGTTTTTCCGATCGTCGTCTCTTGTCGAGGGACGACTCCTACTCGTCCATCCATGGATCCGCGATCTTTTGAATCAGGCTTGTCCGCAGGGTTGGTTCCCTTGGGATAGTAGCGACTCCGATGCCGACCAGAGTCGCTCGTCTACCAAGAGGGACGACGAATATACCCGTGTACTGGATCTGGTCGTTCACTTCAAACAGCCCTTCAGCGCACGCGTCGCCGCCGACGGGGAGATTGTCGTTCAAATCTGCGGGATCACATCCCGGAGGGACGTACGCGCGGATGTGGTGGAGATACTGTGACGCGTGAACAGGGTTCTATTTACCACACAGCAATGATGCATGCGGCGAGGTGATCAGACATCTTTGGATGTACGTTGACTATTTTTCACGCTATAGTTGTCCATTTTGCGCGTCGACTCGTTTCCGAAAAGCCACGGACATCCATGTTTGCAACGGACGCAACGTGACGTTTGTCCCATCGCTTCGATTTACAGGTCAACATTGACTGGAGAACAATCCAAGCTCACCGGTTCGTTCTGCGCGTTGACAAAAAGCAACAATGTGCATGCCAGTCAAACGGGAACGACGAGTACATTTATGTGACGCTCACGTCTGCACTCTTGGTGCAGCAGATGGACTGCTGGGCGCACGCAGTACCCGATCCAGCACCGATGGCCGTGATGGGAGAACAGTCGAGGTCGACCACGTAGACGAAATCGGGGGCATGCCCAAGCCGCCAAGGATCGCGCACCGAGGACGAAGAACTCTGTAGATGGTGTAAAGCGTGCGTGATCAGTTGGGGTTACGATGGAGGTGGTACGAGGGAATACAAGGTCTGACACTGACAGGCACGACGTTGTTGCAACACTGCAAGGGCCCTGTGTTACATTGACTGCTGTAGCCCCCACGAGCGTTGAGGCCGGGGAGCAACACGTCCCCAGGTTCCAGCAATCTACTCTCACGGGGACCTGAACGAACAGAAGGTGATCGGGCCCTAGTGATATTGGTCACACTCGCGGCGCAGTACTTGATGGCGGGGTGGTCACAAAGGTTGCCAAGTCGGATATGAATACCGCATTAGTTGTGGACGATCCAATCAACTCGACCTTGGCGGGCAGAAGGAAGCGCATGGATCCACACAGAAGACAACGGGAATTGGTGACTGACCGCGACGAGATGCACCATGCTCAAGTTCAAGTTTCTGACCCTCTCTCCCAGCTGCAGGTGGTAACAATGCAGAGTCAGCAAGGGTACAGATGACACTGCAAGGAAACAGAACTTACATCTACGGCTGTATATTGTCACCATTACGGATCCGTTTCGAGGACGCCGGGGAAAGACTACCCCTGACTATCACCGTGACCAGCGGGATAGACTCGAGCCGCTGCCCATCTGCCTGCCACGCCTACGAAGTGGTTCGGTCAACATACCTAGGCCTGGACCGTTTTCGTGCAGGTTTAGCCCGCCTAGCCAGAGGTGGCAAGCTCGCAGACAATTCTGGATAACATGCGACGAGAAGCAAGAAGCTTTTGGTTTGTTGAATTGTAAAGAGATTGTGTTGTCCCCGAGGACGTGTCCCGGAGGGATGGTGACGAAGAAGACGAGCCCACAGTCCCCGGGCCATTCATGTCTGAGTCACGCGCAAACGCTGGGTTGCTGTCCGAATAGCTTGAACAATGAACATGATCATGATGTCCTCTTCCTCGACGCCATCTTTTACTCGCGAAGCTGTAATTTATATCAAGGTAAGCTTGCAACTTCGTCACTGTGGGAATAAACATGAACGTTGACAACGTTGAACGTTCACCTTGAACGTCACATACCGTCTACCCCATCTTCTTTTCTCCCCCTTTCGTCTCACGAATACATACACTCATCCACGCTCTGTTTTGGTTAAGCGACCTTTAGTGTTTCCGCTTTTCCGGGGCCCCTTGTCGTTTATCTCTTCATTATTTTCGGCGCGTGCCCGTGCACACGATCGCGATCGTCGCCATTCAAATCACCCCTCGTCTTACTCCCAACGTGGCACACGGTGACCTCTCGTTCAACTGATTGCGGCCGGGGCTACAATTTCCGAGGATCAATTCATGCGCGTTCCGTGACGGGACCGTATCTCTGCGGGATCGCGAGCTACTTCTCGGAAGCCTTGTGTGAACCAGGGACCTTGAAAATAGAAACTTGGAGGGTACGATGTGTCCACCAAGCGAGACAAATACCCAACTTCAGTCTGTACTCAGCCATATCTTCCATTCAGCACCTCGTGTCGCCGAAACTGCCGACTATACTTGCAAACCATGCGCATGTCGATTTACCTGGCTATGATATTTTTTGCACTATGTATGCCGTTCTTTCAATAATTGTCCCGTTGCTCATGCCAGGTTCAGGAACACTCTGTCTCCGTCATTCCGGCGGAGCTTGATGTGCCCAGGTATGAAGAGGCTTTTTCCAGAGCCCTGCAAGTATTCCCACATGCTCAGGGCAGCTTCGATGTCTTGATGGGGGTTGGTTCGTAGGTCAATCTGTAGGAACCAGCTAGATTCCTATCTTACCTCTCTTAGATCGAACTTAACAATACTCCTATTCTCGTGGACATAGATTACAGGCTCAATACGACCTCTGGCTCACTCTTGGACGGCGATTGGGTCGCCCAGGATGACATATCCCCGTTTCTAAGCCGTCAGCCCGTCGGTACCAAAGTTGTCTATAGCAACGCCCTCTTGTTCGTTTCAAATTGACGTTCTTCGATCATGAAACATGTTTTGGTGCCTCTTAGCATCACTCACTTGGTCTGTTTCTGTTCCGAGTCCCGTTCGCATGTTTCTGATCACTCAGTACTCAACACTAGGTGATGCTACCGTGATGTTTCGTTCCATGCATATGTTCTCCCAATTTTATCAAGGACTGTCCCAGGAATTTGCAGCTCCGTCTTTCCAGAAATACCGCTTTCCTACACCGTCTCGTTCTGTCGTGGCTGAGTTTCGGCCCCGCATGTCCTATTTACATGCGACTCGCCAGCTCAGCCAAAATGAATATGCTGAGTGGCCCAAAAACCTCGACCATGTGATGTAGCGAGTTGACAATCATGATCTCGGCGAGCTTTGCTCGGCACTCTCGCCGAAGAGAGAGAACGACGCACTGCTGTTGAAACAAGATTGTCTCATTGTTTATCTCGTCACCGTATTGGATTATAACAGGAGCACTCGAGTGCAAAAGGTCACAAATAGCCTGACGTTGCGTGTAATCACCTATTTTCAGTGTCGTGACGTAACTACCTCCTTCGACAAGGATGCGGCAAGCTGTTTCCTAGTCGATGTGCGTGTTCCATCCGTTCCTCCGTTAAATGGATTGATTGACCGTGCTAAATCTGTCAGGTTACTGCTGATGTTCCCATGGATATGGCCGGGATTGCAACTGCTCTTAGAGATACACTCGTACAGTGGCGAAGACCAGATGACCTCTGGTTAGTTCACACTGAAAAGTGACCTCATACACGAGGCATTGAACGCTGGAAATGTGATCCACTATCTGACGACGACGGATTGATTGTCATCTCATACATTCCGTAAGTCGGGCTTTTTTAAAAAAAAACAACCAGAGGGTTTATTTTCATGTTAGGATGGATTGGTGCAGTGTACATTTTGGATATCCCGTCGGTACTCGGTCCCACACGTGTGGAGTGGACAAGCTTTCAGGTCGAATCTAGTGAAGGGAGATGATGGTGTATGACAAGTTCGCCAGTCGGTTGAGATCGCGTTGGGAGCACCCCCAGGACTGAAACCAAGTCTGCTTGAAACTCTTTCTCAAGGCGCCCGACATATGCTCAGCAAGGGATGCACACGACATGTGCACCATCATGGTATGTATTCAAGTTGTAACTGATGTGGCAAGCTACGGGTTGTGAATAGTGTGACTTCGGCCTGCGGGCTTGATGTGGCTTGTGACATGGGATGGGCTGGGGATGCACCAAGTTCACTGCAAATGGGGCCGGATCCACTTCCCCAAATGCAACATCTAGTATATATCGCATCAGGTACAGTATGGCGAGGAAGCCATGGCGTGATCTTCGTCACCAAGTTGCGATCTGACCACGAAGAGAGAACGATGAGAGGGATAGATCGTGGTCCGTGCCCATCAAAGATGGTCGTAGCAACCACCTGCATCGAACTGCTCGCTCTTCTTCCAGGCCATCCCTACGCCAAAGCCACAGACAACGTGAACAAGCATCTCGGTTTGGCCGCCTTTTTGGGAGCGTGTGCAAGGCCCAATCCAACGTCCCAACGTCCTGCCACTGTGCGAGATGGCTACCAAGTTGACCTTTCCGGTGTGCTTTATGAAGGGATTTCTGGCCTGTGAGTATGTCGCAGTGTTCCACACACGGACAGTGCGATTAGTAGTTGACCCCGATACGATGTACTTGGAATCGACTGAGAATGCGACAGAGGTGACACTGGTACTGTCAATGTGCCCTTCAAGAGCGCCGGCTTGTGAACCAGTTCCAAAGTTCCATCATCGAATGATGGAATCGTCTGGCCCCCGACGCAGCGAGTTTGCCATCGGAAGAGAAAGCGACCGGGTTGAGTGAGGTTGTGGGGCCATCAATTAGGTCGCCGACCTGTGACCATTGACACGTCAGATTGCTTCACACCCGGATGGGTACCGTCGGATGGACACGAGACGATGTGGTCGCCGTTTAAGCGAGATCGCAATCGTGTTGATCGGTTGGCGCGTCTTGGTGCGACGAGTATGTCAACTTGTGCGTGGGCTTTGATGCCTCGAACGGTGCTATCCGACGATCTGGAAACGAACCAAATCCCATCTGGAGAAAACGCGGCAGTTATACCGGACCGGTGTGTCCATGGAGAGGACTGCCAATTTGCAACCCAGTTTTGGCGTCCCAGATTCGGATCGTTCTGTCCGATGAACCCGACACGACGATAGTGCCGCATCTGGGGAGAAAGCGACGGGCATGACAAAGCGACCGTGTTCGAGAGGATCGCCGACCTTCAAGCTTCAAGCTTCAACCCCGTTTCGGTGTTCTCTACTGAAATTGTCGAGTCATCTGAGCATGACGTCCGCAATCCGTTTTCCGTCTTGAGGGATGGTGTTAAAACGACAAGTCCAGGGAACCTTGGAAGCAGACACCCTGGCCAAGATGGATTGTTCAGGTGCGAACGGTAGCGCGGAGAGGTACAGGTGTGGGGTGCTCTGTGTCATGACACTACCGAACATTTCGACGAATTTCTGCGCCTTGCGGATCATGGCCAATGTGTCTGTGTACTCGTCACGATCCTAATCCCGGCGTAAATTAATAAGAGCTGGAACAGAAAATGGGGCCACTCACTCAGTTTGCGCGCAGCAGCCAGCGTTGCGTGAGCTTCAACAATGCAGCCCAGAATACTGAGTGCTTCGAACCAGAAGAGAACTCACTCATTCTTGAAGAAGGAACGCAGTTGGTTCGACAAGCGCGTGTCAAATGTTGAACGTTTGGACCATGAACGTGGACGGTCCAGAACCGACAGAAATAGGATAGATGAGGGGATATGGGCTCTCTGATGCGCTGCGCCAAGTCGGAGGCATCGGAATTGCGTAGATACGAGCTTTCCAATCCACATATATGGGACCGCTGCGCGTTCTTTATGCTTGAAATTGCAAGGTCCTGGTGTGCGCCATTCAGGTCAACGACAAATTTTCCACTCCGTGCGCAATCTGTCATGAGGAAGTCCCAGAAGGAAGCGTGAAAAAGCCGGACAGGAAAGGTCGTATCAGTAGCGCCAGTGACAAGGGGAGCTATAGATTTTAGGATGGACTCCACATTGAAAGTAGGGAAAAAGAAATGTCGCGTTTCATTGAGAGCAGCCACTGTCGGGAGCGGTTCGAGCGTCTCAAGCACTCATCGCATCATCGAGCCAAACCGATAACGAGCTTGGAGCGAATCATGTGTGGTCCACTTCAAGATGAGAGTGTAAGTTTGGTCTAGCGGTGACCGAAGTCCTCCATCAAGTGGAGAGAGAATGCGCTCGAATAGATCATCTGAACTTGATAGTCCTCTTTGATCTGGAGACAAGATAAATTCGCATGCAAATACGCGCCCATTCAAATAAGCCATCAGCCTTTGTGGTAAGCAAACTATATTGTTCATCACGGAAGGCATGCAAGCGATGAGAAATGTGGAGATGAATGTCTCGTTCGACGCTCTCGTGAAGTATATCATCATCCGAGGAAGTCGCACGGACGTGGAATTTATCCTGCGGCGTCACACGGATATCACTTGTAGGCTCCCGAGGGGCAGCTGGGCCATACTGGTCCGGGGCGTCGATAACAAGAACTACAGGACCAAGATAGGGACTTGATTTCTTTAGAGGTCCAAGGTTCAACCCTGCCGCGGTCAGTAGCGAGGAGTCTGTGGATACGACTCGATCTGCCACAGATTGCCTGAGTCCCAGGCCGAAGTTGGCGAGATCTCGTGATCTTTGCAGACAATCCTCCGGGACGGCTGTCACCGGGCAGTGATCCGAGCATCCGAGCATCCTCCAGCCAGCGTGCTACCGTATGAGCAATGGCCAGGTTTTCCAGTACCCTCGTCTCCGGAAAGCCAAAAGATACGCTGAGCGTCGTCCCCACTATAGGCCCAGTCGATAATCTCTTCCAAGACATCCCTTCGCGTTCCCTCTAGGCAGGCCTTCGTGGGGTCCGGTCTGGCCTCGGAAGCGTGGACGATAGAAAAGCAATTGGTTACCGATTTTTACATGTACTTGCCAAGTCTGTCGAGATCCTCCAGGACATGATAGACCTTGGTCAGCGTGCGCTGTTTAGCATGACCCTGGAGCGCCGCCACTAGCGAGTCCAGTGAATCGATATACCTCTGGATGGTTGCTTCGGTTTCCAGAAGAATGCCCTTGTCGAGCCGAATCCTTATCAAACATGTTCTAACATGCAACAGAGTTGGGGGATGTCGCCTTACAAAGACGCGTAGGTTAAGAATGCTTGTCCACGAATTTTATGCACTCAACAACCTGTTCTGCCAGGAATGCAAGGACATCTGGCATGGATCGTATCTTGTCGAGCTCTCCCTCTTTGATCACGAATTCGTATATTTCCCTGATTTCCCACAAAAGTTGTAGATAGATCCGTCAGGCTTTCCCTAATCGATGATTGTCTGTTTCGATTCAGACTGTATTTAAGGGAATCCTCCAAAGGTCAAACATACCTGCGACGCCCATAATAGGCCGTTTAACGTGGCATTGGCACGCGGATGGACCTATCGATGCCTGTCAGCATACTTCAAATGACCGAGATGAAACACACACTCGCTAGTTCCCCAAGGATTTTGTTGTTGAAGGCTGTGAATGGTCGAAGGTCTGTGGCATCGAAATGATCTATCGATTGCGGAGAGGAACCCGTGTGACCCCTGTGTGTCTTTCACAGCTTTCGAAATGCTCGGTACCAATTTGATGCTTGACTCGCCCCGTTCTGGTGGAGGGATGACTTGTACCACGATGGCTTGCTCATGTTTGCAAGTGCTCCCCGTATTTTCCTAGAATAGTGTACAACAATAAATGATATGATGATATAAGAAATAGCCTTTAGCGCGCCTGATTGTGTACGATAACGAATGTCCGATCCAAGTTCACGGTGGCTGTTCCCGAGTGGTTGGGAACAGTCGAGGACGTTGAATTCTACATGAAAACCAGAATGCATCTGAGACCTAAGCCCAATGTAGCTTGGTGATGTTCGTTGTACGATCCTTGTGTCCATGCCGATGCGCTCGGCGGATCGGAGAAAGTTCACCAGTGAACTAGTGGAGAAAACGTACCTCAGTTAATGATGACGAGTGTTCGGATATGATTCCTTATACCTGTCGTCCACGCACAAAGAGGTTCTTGAATGGACTATGTTCGTGAGTTCGCCTCTGGCGCCAGCGCTGGCTGTTGTCGTGCATTTAGCAGGAAACTAGAGCTGAGGGTAGGAGACACACCGTACTTGGGCTTGGGGGGGTTGTACGCCACTCGAGTGGCTGGATCTTCCCCTTACAGACCTCATCTAGCAGTTAGAGTAGCAGATGGGAGGCGGAGGTGAAGGAGGACTGGTAGTAGAAGTAGGCATTGGATGTATACGCGTGTTGATGACACGTGCACGCATGGCGGCTCGGTGTAAGTCTAGAGTGGTAGTAGTCGGAATGGTTGTGATACCGTAGCTCCCCTTCCTTCTCGGAAAATATTGTTCTAATTGAAAAAAAAACTCGCCAGATTGAATCAGCCCCCCCAGACCTAAAACTTCGAGGTCAGAAGACAGTCGTTAAGATTGAATCGTGGTCGGGTGACGTGCTGATACTGTAGTAGTAAAGTGGTAAGTCGCATTTCATTCTCCGTCGCTCCGCGATGTATCCGGGGCGTTTGACAATAGGACTCGTCAGAATCTGCAGCAGGAAAATCAGAGAATCACTCAGGATCACTCCCACTGCATACCAGTGAGTAGTGTATACATAATAGATTTTTCTCTACTGTCAGCGAACCCACTCAGCTTGCGACAAGGAACTATATGAAACTGGATTGTACTCAGAGTTGCACCCTGACGGTGCGTACTGATAAAAAATGAAAATTGCTTGGAAACGTGCCGACGTTCGTGCTGATATATTTGCGTTCCAGTCGTCATGAAAGTGGTCTCCCGGCTAGTGAATCCCACCCGACTGCCATTTGGTTAACTCCACATGCTAACCCGAGTTCTGAGTCCTGCAGACCGAAACCGGTTGTTCGCGGAATAAGTCTCATGGGCTTGTAACTCTACTAACTTCTATTCGGATCCCATTCTCAAGCATCATAAAATTAGGCTCTATGTCCAAGTAAGTATACATCCGAGTTCAACCCGAAAATGCACAATCGAGGTCTCACTCGCGTCCCGCTTGAATGTGCAGCATATAGATGTCGCAGAACTGTCAGTCTCGCGGTCGCTGTAACCCATCGAAGGTTCAAGCTTGGACGGAAACAAAATAGAGGACGCGGATACAGAAACAGACCATGTTCTGTGTACCGGTTGTTACAGACGACACGCGTAAGAAGGATAGAAAAGTCCCCTCTTCTTTCAACACGCGCAGTTTTCTTTCGACGTGATTGCAAAGAGTACTGGGCACTTTCGGCCCGGGGCCTCGCTTCTGGACACATTAACCACCTTATGCAATCAACCCGGGCCGCATTGTCGATGGGTCCGATCACCTTCGGCATCCCTGGGTATAACGTGCCAGTGTGGGCTCCTATGGATAACGTGGCGGATCTGAAGGGCCGCACTTGCAGGTGTTAATCGAGGTGGCGAAGTGCTTTTTGTCAGAGATGGTGCAGGGAGGTAGGCATTCCATCCGCGAGCAAGAAGACAACGTATTATGAGAACCGTACGCTGAACAGTACATGATCAAGCCACATATTAATTCCAGCAGACAATCGCAGAGCGGCGAGTACCTTGTTCCATCATTGATCGCTCGGCTGACCCACCGTATTGAGACCTGATGGAGGGTTTGTGGGTGTGTTTCTCGGGCCCCTAAAAGGAATGAAAGAGATGCTTCCAGAAGCTTCAGAAGCAAGAAAATGTGGTAAAGGGAACCCGAGGCTGCGATGTCCCCACGATGCGGGCGTGCGAGAAGTTGATGAACGTTGGGTGGCATGCCATGAAGGTGTGTCTGTACAGGCTATCAGCACAGAATCCTGTAATTGACTGATCCTTCGCTGGTCCACCTCTCCTCACGGCTAACTTGTGTCCGTATTTGGACAGTGCGAAGTTGATGAACGACTCAGATTATGACATCCGAGTTCCTTGTAGAGTGCTCGACACCAACCAGAAATATTACCCACCGGCTGTGCCTGTCAGCTGCATCACTTTGAAAACAGATGGAAACGTACAGCGCAAACTACAACATACGTTGATTTACAAGCCTTTAGCAGTGCTAACGAGGAGTCACAAAAGGACAAATGGTATGTCCCCTGTAGCGTCTATAATTCGCTTCCTCTCGTTCGTGTAATGCTAGAGGAAGACAAAGATGCACAGCAACTTCTATTCGGGGCTATCCTCCAATGGTTCTGGACTTCCTCGGCGACGGTCAGGATTGCCATAGGGGCACCCAAAGCAACCCCCTCCGCGACCTTTCTTGGGCTTGTGGGATATGCGTGTTTATTTTGCCCGTTCGTATGTGAGTGCAAGGTACGCATGCTTTTTCATTTGTCGATGGTAACGATTATTGATGTAGCGAGAGCAACTACAGCCAGGCGTCGGTCGGTCGAGGATTGGACGGAGTTAGAGAGCTCACTGACGGTATCCACTTGCGTACTTAATGGTACTGCGCAATGGCACTTAGCAACGGCGAAGCCCCGCAACCTTGAACAAATTAGGAACAATGTAAAGTGAGTTCTCACAATCGACTCTGCGGCCTGGATGTAGTTGACGGGTCATTGGACTCACCCTCTTTCCTAGTCTTTCCTCCTAGGAATTGGATACGATGACGAGGTATAGGGCCTAGAAAATACCCCCCACTCTGAGCGAGTCGTACACATGATGAAACAGTCAGCGCTTCAAATCGGGTGAATAAAAGGCTAGAGCTAACATTGACAGTGGGAAAATAGGGGTTTACCCCACTTGAAAGCTTTGGAAGAGGCTGATGGTGCTCCAATTTTCCATAGGATACCAATCCAGGACCTTTGTAGAATGTCAAGGACGACGTGATAGGCGTCTCACCCCTAGCTGTGCTGCCTATGATCGAAAGATCGACTTTGATTCGTCTTGCATCATGCCTCGTTTTCAATGCAAACGTGACAAGCGGAGCTTGCCCACCCGGTTCCTCGTCCTCATTGACGACCAGCCCCACAGAAACCATCTATCATACCGTTCACCGAGCGCGTGTTGCGATCACATATCCACCACCCCCACCCTCACTCCGATCCCACGCCCAGAACACCGCCACTTTAAACAAAGATGGATAGAGGACCTGAAGCACCCCTGACATGATCCGAAAACGCCAGGCGCATTTCATGATGGCGGCAACAGGGGTATGGTGAGCGCTTCAGCGAGCCTCCTGTTTTTCTTCCTTCCGTCTGTTTTATTCAGTGTGGATGCGCGCGTCACTTTGCACGCGCTTTCGCTTCGCTTCATAAATTAATCCTTGTGGCATGCCGCTGCCACACCTGCTCGACCCCCACAACGTGTGCGTCGGTCTACCAAAAAGAAAAAAAAAAAAAAAAAAAAGAGCAAAGAAAAGTCTGGACGAGGACGATTCCAAACAATCGCCAGAGCATGCCCCACGCGCGTGGGCTCTGTTTGACACTGAAACCGAACGAGAACGAGATTCGCACTTGCCACGACGCAGGACGACGGGCGCTTAGAGCCCCACCCCAATGTCTGAAACGTGATGGATTGAATCCCATCGACATCCACACACGCTAGGGTCCTCCTGCCTTTCCCTGTGGGGGGGGGGCGGGGCCGCCCCGCCCCCCGCCCCGGCCGCCGCGGGGG
>JBBPRI010000093.1:32910-66474 GCA_038092955.1 Boletus pseudo-olivaceus | reverse complement strand
ACATATAGGTTTCTGGTCCGGTTCGTCTACCCATGAAGTTATGCGAGCAAGCAACTCGATGCGTGTTCCTTCGATACACTTTGGTGCCGGATACCGCTGTGCGGAATCATGGGCAGCACTGGGCGCACTCGCTTTCTGGAGTGCCCCAATGTGATCTGGGAGTGATGGTGTCGATGCGTCTACGAATGTCAGACGACTGGAATCATGATTGCTCACTTGAATGGGAATCCTGGAGGATCTGATTTCCGTGGATAACAGTATTGATCGTTTGATTGCCTTGCACTGTGGACCGCGCATTGTAATGCTGGTCTCGATGGACTTCACTGAACGTGGAATGACTGGCATCGATATGGGATGAGTTGTTGAACATAGCTGAAGTACACCTGTTCGTAGGTTCAGCCGCAGTAGCAAGCTATGTTGGTTCGGTTGATGGGCGCTTCTGAAATACCAGTGTTGTTCCCATCATAGTCAGAGTGAACCGAGTAGAGAATACGCGGTGTGAAGAAGTGCTGAGGGACGATGGAAACGAGCGAAAGGAACTACATGACATGAATACGGATGAACGACTCTAGGCTATTGTTCGCCACTAGCACCGACGATCCACAAAATCATGGTCATCTATTTGCTCCCGGTCGCCTTCTTCATCTGCGCAACAATCTTGTCAACCTCGGCGACGTGCTTATCGGATAATCTCTGAAACTACACGCAAAATGTGCATGATTTTCCAACGCTCGTCACGACAACAAGTCGACTCACCTCCTCGAGTTCCACCGAGTGTTTCTCGTACTTGCCCTTTTTGACACTGGCCTGGTGGTGCTTGCGGATTTGAATACGCACGTCTTCTGCCATTCGACTGGCGGTAGAAACAAACGCGTTTCGAGCCTCGACTGTCGGCCTACCCACAAGCAGACGTCAGCGGTAGCATGGAATACGACTGAAACGGAACCCACTTGGGTATTGGTATCTTGAGCGTCCGTGAATCGAGCCGTTGAGGGACGATGTTTGGTAGTTTCGCAGCGTAGATTCCCTGCTCGACCGCCTTCATGTTCTACTAAATACCCATGAGCAACCAAAAAATAAAAAAGGGAGAAAAAGGCCGCTACGAACTTGTTCGTCAAACACGGTCACAATCAACATAGACCCGTCCTTGATGCCAACGGTCGCCACCTCCTCGAGTTTGACCCCCTGACCGCGACGCCTTTCGACGCGGACGGGCGAGAGCAGGGCAGGGGTGACGCGTCCGCTGGCGCGTGTCTCGAACGCAGCGACTTCTTTGCGGAACCACTCGATGGCGGAGGCCATCTTTGACTCGGCCTTGGCGTACTCTGCCCGCGCCTCCTCCGATTCTAACAGCTGTTGGGAACCCGGAACGAACGACGCGGTAGACCTGGCTTTTGCCTTGGAGACGTACGTGCGTGATATTGGCAAACGACCTGCGGCGTTCAGCTGGAAAGCAGGAAGAGGAACATGGCGAGGGCCAACGTTGGCAGACAAGCTCGTGCCAATTTGGCGCGCCAACCGTCGAACGAAAGAGAAAGACATGTTCTGTCGCGAACCCTCTTGCAAGAATTTTCCTTGTTCGTGCTCCTAAAACAGAAGTGCCCCTGTCTCTACTTGACTTGTCCTAGTACAAATGCTCTACTCGTTCTTCTAATGCCTGGCCTCTACGGAAACCGCTTGCACAATCCATCATATATCAAAAAGATGATTGCACTGCTCGGTATAGATCTCGCCACAGTAATCCCACACCCCGCATAAAATCCACGGATCCCTTGAGCCTTGTACAGCGCCTTGGCCGTACCCAAAAAAGTGGGCGGAGCAGCGCCCTTGCCGCGCGGCCGCAGCTCTTCTTCTGTCTGCATCGTACTCTTGATCGTATCCGCCGGAAAGAGCGAAAAGTTGAACATGGCCCCAGCGAATGCCCCGGAGACAGCGGACTCCCACGGGAGAATGTCTTTTCGGGAGAGAGGCGTGCCCACGAGTCTTGCCCGTCGTTGGATGAGGTGCGTCCCCACGAATTCTTTACATGTGAACCAGGCTGCACCACCGCCTGTCTCTCGGATGAGGGTCCCCGTTTGACCGAGCCAAAGACCGCGGAAACCATCGTTGCGAATAACGGACGTGAGAACAGCGATGGGACCGGGGAGTGTTTGGGGTTTGATCGCTGTCGGGCCCAGAGTGGCGGCTGGTGCTCCAGAAGAGGATGATGGAATAGACGCCGCAGGGACGTCTACAGCAAGCATTTGAACTTGCATTTTACATTTCACGAGTTCTATGGGGGTCCTAAAGCGACATGTTCAACGAAAAAAATATACAATCAACGAGGGAGTGTTGGACGTACAGGACGAAGCTCGTGACTGCGCCAGCGCCGGCGCCGGCGATTGCGAGCTGAGAAATCGTGAGATCTTGGGAAGGCGAATGGCCAGTGACCCATTGTATGGCATGCTGTAGCTGGCTATACGACACGAAGAGGGACGCATTTTCGACCATGGCACCCACAACCGGGGCGGGCAACCCCTTTTGCAAAATCCATTAGGCCACATGCCTACAAGCACAACAAACGCACAACGCACACGATAGAGTCCCCGTACACCTTCGTTTTTGAAAGTTCGGACGAGACAGTCTATGGGTCCGTTGAACCTTGCGGTAGTGTCCAGCACTTGAGACTGGAGCCTGACTTTGGTGAGATCAAAAGGGTGTTCGAACACCTTGGAGGTCATGCCTGCGATCTATATGCATGTTACGATCGTCGGCCCTTTGAATACGTGAATACGCACACTCCCAAAGGTGATGTCCTTGACCGCACGTACGGCGGGTGAGACAGCGCGTGTGTCGTCGGTCATGCGGCAGGGTAGGGAAGAGAGCTGGTGGTGGTAGAGAGAGTCGAGGCTGGCGTGCTACTGCATTATTTGAGGCTTGAAACAACCAATCCTGTAAACAGCTCGGTATATCGAAACCTGAGCAGAAAACGCGGTCACGCGCTTCGGATCAGTCCACACACTTTGCCGGTCGGACTTCGGAACTCACTCAATCTCTAGGCTTAGTGTCTGCTCGACCACTCAAATCAAGCCATCGAGTTCAGGCGGTGATTCCAAGTAAAAGCATCCACATTGTCATCCACAAAACAAATACTATATGCTGAAGGCGACAATTCTCTAAATTTATGACTCGCATAGCGTGGGCAACATCTAATCCCGGTCCATTCCCATGGGTATCCTTCTGAAAACATTTCGTGGAACGCCATCATCCTGAATGATTGTCACTTGCTTGAGAGTGTATCCGTTTCTTGCGGGTATCCACCGGAAAAAGATAAACCAATAAACCACACCCAACACTCCAACGAAGAGCGCGATAACGACGTGTGACTGGAGCATGTTAACTTCATCTCTTCGCACGGAACGACTGAGCAAACTCACATAGTATGGGAGATGTCCGTATGGCTCATAACCAGCGGATGGTGGGACTATCGGAACCACAACGAGGAAGACGTTCGAAAAGAAGAAGAACACAACTGCAAACTTGTGCGCCCGGAATGGAGGGTCCCAATTATATGACTTGAAAGCATCGCTATACAACAACAGTAACCCCCAAGAGATAAGAAGGTTGAACAATGCAAGTGGGTACAAGGAATCTAGCGACCAATGATCAGAGCGGTGATCGGCGAGCGGGTGACGAGTACTTACAGTTGACGATGAAGAGATAGGCATCCCCTGGTGGCGCCAACACCATGAGTAACATTGAAATCAGGTATTGTGTAAAAAGTCCAGGAAGCGGTGCACCGAATGGTTTGTTGCTCGCAAAGAACGAAGAATTCGGGAGGACTCCTTCACGTCCCAACTCTTGGACGACTAGTATCTATGTCAGGCGTCTGGCCCATGTGCAGATCAGAAACCTCATACCTCTGCCTTGGGCAAACAAAATTGACAGAATATTCCCCAGCATGGAAAGGGAGATCACAACACTGAGGGCCTATGGTGGGGTAAGCTCAGACATAACATAAAACCGGACCATGCTCACCCTTTCCGTTGCAGGACCATAGAGATTCCGGAAGAACAAGGTGCTGACAGAAATTAGTTGCGTCGAGTAAAGCCAAGAGAAACTCTCTTACGCAGGGGTGGTACCCCCATTAAGCATATCCGCTTTGGACACCACTGCGAAGTACGCAACGTTCACGGATAGATACGCGAACGCTACGAAGCACATAGCCAGCGGTGCTGCGAGCTTGATTGTCCTGATTGGGTCGCGTATCTCAGACAAGGCATAGTTGGCGTTCGAATATCCATGATAGGACCTAGTACAGTCAGCCGCGACATCTGCCCAGAGTCAACATGAGGCTACCCACCAGATGACACTGTACATTCCAATGGCAAACGCGTTGGCTCCAAAGTTGGAACCTTCCCAAAATGTCCGCCATGTGTAGTTATTAGGCTGATCGTATTCCTCCCCAACAGTGAACCCAGGTACGCCGATCAGATTCAGTAAACCAGACCCAGCAACAAGTACCAACACGACCAATTTGAATGCACCGAGCGCGTTCTGAAGCTTTATACCAGAATTGGGGAGCGCGCCGTGCACGATGAGACAGAACGTCGCGCCGAAGAACGCCGCGATACGAACGTTTGTCGGTGTCCGCTCGTAAGCCAAGGCATGGAGTACATCTGAAATGGATATCAGTGTTTCCGTGGCCACATCGATGTGAATGCTTACATTCTCCAAAACCCACGCTCCCTGCGGACATCCAACCCTGGGTTGAACCCGGACCGAGGTAACGAATGTGCGCAACAAGACAAGGGAAATGCACTCACGATGAACATTCCATACACTGCGTAAACGCAAGTGGTCATGAATGCAGGGCGTCGAAAGACGTATTCCATGTAGGTTTTCTCCCCACCGCTCCGGGGGAGACCCTATACCAGCACTTCATGGGGAGCCGTGCCAACGAAGCGTAGATTGTATCTTACTGTCCCGAATTCAACGTACACCGCAGTCCCTGCAGCAGCAACCAACGCGCCGAGAATCCACATGACAAAGGTCATACCGACGCTTCCCGATGAATTGAGAATGATACTCGGTACTGTAAAGACGCTAGGATGTACAGTCAGCGTATCTCCCTCCCGGGGTGAGACTACGATACCCGGATCCGATCACCCGGTTGAAGATAAGGCATATTGCACTGAATAGCCCTAGGAGAATAGCCGTCAAAACTCGTCCTGCATATCAGTCTCCTAACCTACCCAGCCGGCGTTTATTGTCAGGTTCATCGTTAATGAACGGCCCAGAGTTCACTGGCAGGCCCGGGAATGAGCTGGTCGTCAATAGTGTATTACTTTTACGAACCGTTCTCTACGTCCTCCCGACGCTCTGCAGGTGGCTTCGCTGATAGTAAACGTGACTGCGACTGGAGGAGAGGTTCTGTCTCTGAACTTGCTGATCCCAAAGTTGCGCTCGACGAAGGGGCTTCACCACGGCACGACATGCTTGTTCTGCACACATTGACATATGCAGAAACATTGGACTGAAATAGGACCAGTGGGAAAAACACGCTCGGTGGAACTCATCGCCGGCGTTTGAAACAATTTGATGCCTGATTGCAGTGATTGCGTCAAGACATAGAAATCAGTGTCGATTGAACTTGGGGCGGCGCCGATGCTGGTGACTGGACAGTTGGTCTAATAGAAAATGGCACCCCGAGCACTCCGAGAAACCGTCCTCGGTCCCCGGTCACTCGACAAATACTTAGTAGACTGGGTTCACAGTTATTAGGCTCTTGACTAAGATTCGTAGTCGTGACGGTACATATTTTTCTCGGAGCAGCTTTCCTGGATTTTTATTCCGAAAAAAAATGTGTATTTATACGAAGAGTTTCTTCTATAATCTGAGGAGTCTGAGCTTCCCAGCATGATGTAGCCCAACCTTGCAGCGACATTGCGTGACCGTATAGCAGTTGGCCAAATCTACTATCCCAACGCGACGATTGGTGTCGCAAGAGCACCGTAATCCCTACAAAAGCTGGTTGGAACCACTGGAACGCCTCTTAAATCATTTCAGGCTGTGAAACAAGGGACACAGGGTGACTGGGTCGTGGCTTGGGAGGGTTAGGGAGTTCCTTGTGCTGGGATGGACGCGGTTTTGAACGCGCCACCTTTTCCTTGATGCCTATCAGCACAGGCGTTTCAGGATGGGGGCGGCCGCGTAGCCTGGCAAGCGTACTCACCATGTCAGTGGTGGTGATCCTAAGAGGTGATTCAGTCTGTCCTTCATCCACCACGGAGAGTATATTCAAAACCTGCAAGGTAGGATTAACCGCCATTTGGTTGTCCGAGTCGCAAACCCCACCTTGGAACCTGGATTTGCACTGCGCCGACGCATATCAGCCGCTGAGGCCACGAAGCGCACCAGCGTCGTCCGCCCCCGTTTCAAATCCTGATACTCCGTTAATGCCTCTTCCAGCTTATTCTGAAGTTCTACATTCTCTCTTCGCGCAAGCGCTGCCTTTCCCCGATACCCATCCCGCTCCTGACGAACGTCCGCGAGATCACTGAGAAGCCGCGCATTTTCCGCTTGGAGTTGTTGGATGGTTCTTCGTTGGCGAAGCTGGATGTTTTGGAGCTGCTCCATGAGGCGTTTTGGCTGTTTGTCCATGCCCTTGTTCTTCCTTCTTTCTCTGTTGGGTGTTTCCACTACGAAGCGCGTCGGGGGTGATACTATACGGAGGGACTGGCACTTGATCGTAGACGGGTCGCGTCTTTAATTGCCCCTACTCCCTGGACCGTTGTCACCATCCACAGCACCAACAGGCATCTTGATCATCCTCACGATAGGCTGTTCTTCAGACACTGTGCCTTTTCAGGGTCTTTCTGCCACCCCTTGATTGTATCGACGGGCAGGTCATGATCGTAGGATCACAGCGGAGAGCTGTGTTGAGTCATCCGGCGGGGGACGTCGAGGTGGCACTGTCCGGCCATCAACGAGATTGCCGGGGAGGTCGAGGAGAATACTGGTCCCTGCCAGAACCCGGGGCCAAATGTGGGTGGGTCTCGCTCTGGTCTATCCGCTGTGACTCGATCATGCTGACTGTATTCTGTTGGCTCATGCCAGTGGAGTTTACCATCATGGACATGTACATGGTTTTCCTACTAGCTTGTACGTCAACGTACACCAACACATGCGCCGACTCGTGTTGTTGGCTTACTCGAGGACAACGCTCTTCAAACTATTTCCTGGTGCATCGATCCGCCGTGGTCATGGGTGTGTGTTAATATCTGTGATGGTGATCATCTAGTAGTGGCTATGCTGTCCTGTTCATATGCAGAGACCCTAGCACAGCTACTTCAAGCACGGTGAACTAAGACTTTGGCAATACCATACCCACCATCGAAATCGTCCATCCCTTACCTCTATTCCATCGCGAGCTCTCCCGATGCCTACGCTTTCAACACCAAGGTGGTGCCCTGACATTGACTCCCATTGCCGGGAACGATCGAAAACCACACGACTCCTGCTCTATTCCATCCACGATGGGAAGTAGGCCTCTTGATGTCAAACTCTCAGACATATAGAGACAATCCCTCCTTAGTGCTTCATCCTGGACGTTTTCCAACACAACAGGGCACCCGCACGATGCTACGTTCAATTTGGATGGATCAGTCTCTGGTATGTTGTTGGTCTTTAACAACCCTCAGAGCCGATCTGTCTCGAGCCTCGCACGGATTGTTGCAAGTTATGCTGACCGACCTCATCCTCGGACCCAGCGTCCGATGCATATCTTACTTGGCTTGAACTTGGTTCCGATCAAGCTTCATGGGCGAGTTAACAATACATGACGATGAGTCCGAATCTCCAAGATGCGCGGACTAATAGTTGGAAAGCTTTGAGGATGAATCACACGTGGAGAGGACCCATGGTCATACAACCCTCGCACGCTGATCACGAGCCGAGGCATAACGGGGCATATACTGATATCAGGAAGCAAGCTGCAGCAAAATGCTCTTTATTGTAGAGAGTAGAGAATTACTATATTGAAAAGCATATCCCTAGCAGTTCAGAAGAAAACAACTGGGTGGTTAGCTTCTGGGCAGGTGCTCGAGAGGAAGATAGATGGGAGACGTGATGGCGATGAACGAGGAAGAGCAGCCCGTCAACATGTATCCAATTCCAGCCCATTATTCATGCTGATCTCACCTTGAAGACCGAGGAGTTCCTCTGGGTCGATCAACCTACTCGTAAACTCGGGGTATCGGTAGCCGACATAGATCAAAACAACTGTCTTCTGATCTCAAAGTTTGAGGTCTGCTTTGGAAAGACTGGGTAACAAAGAATTGAGTGATGACTGACGTGAATCAGCACGATCGCCTGCCAACCTATCAAAGAAATGCGGAGAACCACGATCACTTCTGTCGACGGTGATTTGAACGGTGATCATCAAGGAGTGTGCCGTAGCGTTGAGCACGCCAACTTTCTCCGACAACGAAAGTAATGTCGTAACTTGTGGATGCTTGCCTTGATGCGGGTACGTCAGTTCCAAAATCATGATGGGATCGAGAAGGCCCAAGTCAGGATAACAAATTATTGAGACAATGACCTCTTACCCCAAGACCCGCCCTCTCCACCCATTTCGGCGGTACTAGGGTCGGAGGTTGCGTCTGGGATGGAGTCTTGAATGACATGTGGATACAGGATTAGGTCTGAACTCGAAAGTGCAAAAATGCGTCTCACTGATGACGCCACTTCTACTGTATGTCTTGCTCGGCCGCCCTCTGTCGATGGGATGCCGTCACAGAGTAGTACCCCGCTGCCCAAGCAAAGCCCCACCTCTGGTCGTCTTGTTAGTGGACATTTTCTGCATGCAATGGAGCAGGATGGAAAGGATATACTAACAGAGAGAAAGGAGAACGTATCCATACGGTTGAGCGGTCGCAAATCCGACAAGTGCCAGTGGAATACGGAATCACTGCTGGACCTCTAATGACATGGGATGAAAACCATGTGGCACGTACTGCCGGAAATCTGCCAAAATGATGGTCCTTGTGCGCCAAATAGGAGAGACACACTGACAAAGTGGTAAGCTCAGTAATGGATGCTTCCGGGATATGGTCAGCTGCCACTTGCAGGTTCCCAGCATCATCGTCGTTGTCTGGACTCTGGTCGGAACTTGGCCTTGCGATTGACACGCCGTACGACGCTGTACTATATGTAGGGTACCGGATTATTTGGATCCGGGGTAGCATCAACGAGAAAGAGTTCATCCAAACACACCGGTCCGACATGCACGTGATCCCACCGACTCTTCACCCGAACGGTCCACTCCGTACAACTTGAACCCTTCAGACCAGGGTCATCCCTTCATCCATATCACTACTATGTGAGTCCCGGAGATACAATACTTGTTACCTCTGACATCCCACTGCAGAGTGCCCTGTTTCTGCTGAGCCCATATCTGCCACGTGTGCTGCCACTCACCCATTCCGTCTGTATGGCCCATACGAAGTGACGCACGAATAGGTCTGGAAGTTCGGGAGGAACCATAACTTCGAGCGACCAGTCATGAGTGAAGATACGCTCGAAAGCGTTGTTTTCAGCTCCTCATCAGTTCCGCTTGCATCGCCGCTTTCTAGATGACCCGTCTGACACGAATTCGGGTGCAGTCATCGCCTTTCGATCGCGAACAATTGGAGCCCGAAAAGAAGACGCTGCTAGTAGCCAGTCGGCCGGAACAACGGAAGGCCGTCCTGGGTACGGAAGAGAAACCTAGGTGGTATGTACCTACTTGGCACACAATGCCTCGCAGGTGCGTCGTTCGTGCTCGTTTCCCTGACGGTCTTCAATCTCGGCGTGTTGCCAGGTGATACTCTTACTACGCTGAGTCGGTCTGTGCCCCCCTTGGAGAAAAAATTCCCACTTTTGGTTGTGGAACTGCCGCCCGATAGTTTGTTCTCCCATACTTGTCAGCGTATCAGATCACCGGATGGTCTCTTTAATAATAGGTTATTGACCTGAGAGCAGTGTAACTCCCAACCAAAGCCGAGAAGCATTGGCTGTGCTTGTCACTAATTGGTGTTCACGACGACCATGAGTGTATTTACTTTCCACGGTGAGATCCTACCAGTGCGGTGGATACTAAGGATAGGACATTTTTACATAAACATTCGGATCCGGCAGCCATGGCCGAAGTTTTCAACTTCGTCTCAACCCTAATTACAAAACGTTAGACCGCTCGCAAGTAAAGTGCCGGTGAGTCCGTTCCCTAATTCTGTCCCACTGCAGGGCTATCGTGTGCCCATCGGATGTGATCCAGGCTGACTTATTCGGCGTACTATGGAATCGATGGGGTGCATTGAAGTTGGACATGGAATGTCGTGGTCACCTCCCCACCGCCGATCCCCCAGTGGTACGTACGCGTTTATCGATGCACTCGGATTGAGTTCAGATAACCCATTCGAACCGAACGTTCGACACGCCAGGACCGGTTCCGAGTTTTCTACGAGTTCACCATATGATCAAGGAAATGCTTCGAGTTTCCTTTCGCCGCTTAGTTCTAGTCCAATTTTATCTGGACACGAACACCAAGCCCGGATCAGGGAAGGTGGCTCGCTGTCACCCACCTATGGAATGACAAGCTCACGCGTTAGCGTGGTCATTCGGCCCCCTGACGCCGTTGCGGACCAGATGATCTCGTTCTGTGACAATAAGGTTATTCGTCATGTCTAACCTGTGCCTACTTATTTTTGGCGCTAGGCTGTAGTGTTTGGTGGCCATCGATGTTCAAAGTGGCCACCACTTCCATTCCACATGACTACAGCTGCTTATCGGCTTCGGTGAAGAAGCTCACAGCCCTCATGGAATCCACTGGACAGGTGGTCCCCCCCATCAGGTGCCGCCAACGTGTCCGCGATATCCCGGTCTCAAACCACCAAAAGTTGTTTCACGTTTCCCAACATCCATACATCATCCGCCTCTCAGGTACATATTCCGATCGTCCTCTCGCGGTTGTCACGGTAGCCGGTCAGTGAATGGATCCCGATGTGTCGTCGCCTTGCTTGAATTCCTTAAATGAATCCACCAGGGCGAGATGCTATCCTTTTTCCCCCTTTTCTGTGATTGCATCGCTTCCCTTGTTAAGGCATGCCACAGTGGTCGATTCTGGGCGCGCTTCTGATCGTGTCCTCGCATGTGGCGGCCTACGATATCTTTCGCGAATACGCGGGGTCGACCTTCTTCGATGGTTGGGATTTCTATGGTAGCTGGGACAATTTGACATTAGGTACGTCGTTGGCGTTGTTTGTGCGTCTGGCTAGCTTCGACCATCCTCATAATCAAAGGCAATGCCACCTGGGTGACCCAGGAAGTGGCGTCCAGTCAGAACCTGGCCTACGTGAATAACGAAAATCATGTCATCCTCAAAGTAGATAATGTTACCGATGTGTCTTTTGGCCAGATGCGGAACTCGGTATGGACTGCTTGTTTAGTTTCTTGGAAGAGTGTTGATGGAGTCGTGCTAGGTCCGCATAACGACCCAAGATACATACGGCCTGGGTAGTTTGTGGATGATCGACCTAAACCACATACCGTACGGGTGCTCCGTAAGTCAACGATGCTGTGTTTCATCTCTGAACAATGGTCATGTACGTACCTCATTAGGTCTGGCCGGCGTTTTGGAGTTTCGGTGTGTAATCCCAGTGGCTTGTCAGGTGAATCGTTCGGTGACGTAGGCGTTAGGGCAGAACTGGCCCCACGACGGCGAGATTGACATTATAGAAGGCATAAATTTAAATACCAACAATCAGATGGCAATCCACACCACGGCAGGATGTCATCACAGCGGCAACACGGATCAATTGGGTTCAACGGGGTCAACCGATTGCTCCCAAGGATCGGGATGCACTGTGGTGGAGACGTCGCCGAATAGTTACTACACCGGTTTCGCCGAGGCAGGTGGGGGCGTTTTTGCCACGCAGTTTGACGTTTCGGGGATCTTGTGCGTGTAGCGTCTGCCGTTTGGATCGGTGCTAACGACAATGTCATGCCAGTATGTGGTTCTGGAGTGTGGGTTTTCTTTCTCCTCTTATCAGCGTAGGATTCTCGTTGACGACCAGATTAGCGATCAGACATACCTTCTTTCATATCTCAGGCCACTTCCACATCTTCGATGGACACCTCCTCATGGGGAACCCCGCATGCTGCCTTCTTGTCCAACACGTGCAATATTTCTCAATTCTTTACGCCACAAAACCTTGTACTGGATATCGCTCTGTGTGGTGTCTGGTGAGGTGCTTATATGCGCGATAAAACAAGGGTTCTGACTTTTTTCGTAGGGCCGGTGTGCCCGCGATATACGGTTCGCAGTGCGCGAACGCGGGCTCCACGGGAATATGTGTGAGTGCGCTTGTACGACAGAATGAATGGCGCGTGGTGTTGACTAGCTTCGTGCTGACAAGTACAACGATTGCGTTGTCGGGCCAGGAAGTCCGCGCTTCGACGAAGCCTATTTTGACATCAATTATGTTCGTACGTACACGACCTCTGTCGCTGTGCCTAGTGCTACGGGCACCAGCACCAGCACGCAGACACCGAGTGCGCCGTCGTCGTCGTCGTCGTCGTCGAGTAATCCACAGACCGAGGGATCGTCGGGATCGTCGGGGGGTGTCGGGGTACGAGATAACTTGATGGTGTCACTGACGTCGGTGTTGTGGCTATTTGCAGGAACGGTGCTCTTGACGTGGAGCATTTGACGATCTGGTACTAGAGCGCGATGCGTTGTGGACCCAGAGGTCACGCTTTTTTTTTTTCATGTGGATTGGGACGTAGTATTAGTGGACACTGGACGTTGATCTGATACTACTTGAGGTTTTGCGCACTTGGTACTTTTGCATCTGATCGCCATATTGAATTGGGTCCCTTGACGAGTCAAAGTGAGCGTATCAGTTTTGCTAGCAGGGTATAAAGGTGAATTTAATCTCAGTCGGAGGGGTCCAGTGTGGGCATATAGAAGCTGGTAAACAGGCAACTATTTAAATCGCCGCACTTTCTATTAGCATCATTGAAGAGCCAGCCAAAATACACACCAATCGTGCACGCATCAACATTCGTCGCTCCCGACGCTATGCACTATGAGAAAGTGTGCGCACATTGGACGTTCCTTGCCCGCACATTTCAAGCTCTGATTCGACAAGTTACCTTCGGTCGGATCTCGATCACCGCTGCCGCATCTCAGAAAGTTATGGAAGCCCGGACCATCGTGCTCTCTTCGACGCATCGCAGGTCGTCTCGGCGCAGTTCGGCACACGGATTTGGGAATTAGATTACGTAGCCCCAGACTGGCCCCCAGACTGTCCAAACCCCAAACTTTCTGATGTAATCTAATTCCCAAATCCGTGTGCCGAACTGCGCCGAGACGACCTGCGATGCGTCGAAGAGAGCACGATGGTCCGGGCTTCCATACGAAAGTACATCGGATCACATTGTTGATTTCATGTCACCTGGTCGGTTCCTGGACGTGTATGTACAGGCTTTAAGTCGGCCTCCCGTCTCTCTTTCCCCCCTTGTCCACGTTCTACGATGGTAACGGCGATGCAACATCCGACAGAGAAAACCGAGGTCATCGAGATTGCGAGCGTCGACAAGGGCACCCCCCAGGGAAACCTTACCTTCCTCGCCCAAGCCGCTGCGACCCAACATGCCCTGACACCGCTCCAGGCCATGCGCACCTACTGGCGCGCCTTCCTTTGGTGTCTGTTCATGTGCATCGGCGCGCTCTTGTGGGGTTATGATGCACAGGTACGTCTCTCCGATCGCTCCCCCTGAGGCTGGGTTAGGCTGACGTCGAACGATTAGGTCGGTGGAGGGTTGCTGAGCGTCCCTCAGTTTCGCAACGACTTTGGATATGTCTCGGACGGTCAACCTATCCTTCCTGCGAGCTGGCAAAGCGCATTCAACAGCGTCAGCTCGATCGGGGGCATGTTTGGCGGTCTTTCCTTGGGTTGGATCGCCGATAAGTTGGGGTATGTATTTTCCCACATGGACATCTTACTGTTTTCATTTACTCACTCGCGCCTTGATAGGCGACGTGGGGCCGTTGCTGTCGCGTGCGGCATTTCCATCGCCGGCGTCTTAATTCAGTTCTTCACTCCCACACACGCCAACGGGATGCTCCTCGCCGGGAAGCTTATCAATGGGTTTGCTCTCGGTTCGCCAATTGATTCCAAGAGCGTGTCTCTGGATTGCTGAACAGTACCACGTCTAGGGATGTATGTTTCGTCTGCTGGTGGTTACTGTGCAGAAGTGTCTCCGCTTGCTCTACGAGGTGTCACGACCGCTGGTGTGAACCTCTGGATTGGTCGTAAGTCCAGATCGTGTATCTTCCTTTGCACTGCATCGCTAACGCTTTCAAAGTTGGTCAATTGTAAGCATCCTTGCGTCTTCTGCATCTTTTCTGACATGGAGACGTCATCGTCGACAGCATGTCTAATGGTGTCATCCGGGGCACCGGAAACCGGACAGATGTCTATGCTTACAGACTCCCCTTGTGAGCGCTGTATCGTCTACACCCATGCTCTCGCCAACTCCGTTCTTTCAGCGCTCTCCAATGGATTTTCCCCGTCATTCTCTTGATCGGCCTTCCATTTGCACCCGAGTCGCCCTGGTGGCTCGTACGCAAAGGTCGGCACGAAGACGCCGAGAAAATCCTCATCCGCCTCGGAGGACCGACGGTCGATGCAAAGCTCCAGCGACAGCAAATTCAAGAGACAATCGAACTTGAGGACTCGTATGCTGCGACAGCGACGTATGCGGATTGCTTCAGGGGTAAGCCATTTCTGCCACGTAGTCCTGGAATATTCTTTGAGCGATATCTAGGTGAAAATCTCAAGCGTACGATTGTTGCCATGATGGTGTTTGTGCTCCAACAAGGCGCAGGTGAAGAACGACGAGAACATGTGTCTATTTTAGTGACCAGACGATATTTTTAGGTGTGGTCTTTGTCTTGGGATTCAGTACATACTTTTTCGAACTTGCCGGGTTCGCCACGGACAACGCCTTCGACCTCGGTGTGGGACTAACCGCCATTGGGGTAAGGTTACGTGGTATATTCCGGATGTCCTCTGCCTCACGACCCTCCTACACAGGTCGTCGGAAATCTTCTGACCTTTTACACTGTCAACCGTTATGGCCGTCGCTTCATCTTCAACTGGGGCATGGTCGCCTGCACCGTCATCTTGCTCTTGATTGGATTCATCTGGATAGGGAACGCAAACCAAAACGCCAAGTGGACCGTCTCTGCGTTTGTACGTCCCCTCCCAAGTGATCCCTACCGTCAGTGAACTAACCCTCGTACGTTCCTAGACGATCATCTATAACTTTGTCTACCAAACTAGCATGTAAGTTACTCCTTGAATGGTTTTCGATGTTCATTTCCCATTGTCGAAAACGAACAGTGGCCCACTGGGATACGTCATCTTTGCTGAAGTCTCGTCTGCAAAACTCCGTTCAAAGACGGTTGGTATCGGGATTTGGACCAACTCGCTCTGTGGTATGATTGCCAACATCGTCATTCCGTACCTGTGAGTAGTTCCCTGTTTGCTTCATCCACCTACGATCTGTGGGACGCTTACACCCACGCCTATTCCCCGACCCAACCCACCCACCCTGACCTTGTAGCGTGAACCCAGACGAAGCGAATCTCGGAGGCTACGTCGGCTTCATCTTTGGGGGTCTCGCGTTTGCAGGGACGGTCTGGGCGTATTTCTTCATTCCGGAAACCAGAGGGCGGACCGTCGACGAGTGCGTGCTTGCCTTTTTGTGCTTCTTCCTTACTTGCCTGGGTCTCATGGTGCGTCATGATAGGCTCGATTTGTTGTACGAAAAGCGGGTACCTGCGAGGCATTTCGGGGCGTATAGGTTGTATGACGAGGATGATGATGCGGACAAGATGTAAAGGATTGCGCGAAGAGACGGGAATAGGAAGACTGAAGCCAGCCTGTTGCCTGGATCCCTGCCTTGTCATTAATGACCTTTGCAAAATGTACAAAAATATATTTCCCACTCGTAATAACCGTTTCTTTCGTTCTGGTCTGTGTGTGTTGCAGACCCTGAGGAAGAGGGTAAATCCTGTTATAAGTGGTCCCCGGGCCCGGCTGTTGCCTTGTTTCCTTGATCCTGCTCGGGCACATTCAGGGTAGGGATCAGAGACATTGGGAGCTACCGTCGTCAGGAACCTTTGGCAACTGCAGAGAGTGATAAAGGTCGTACTCGTAACAACCGTTTCCTCGTCCTGGTCCGCTACCGCGTGCGTCGCAGAGCCTGAGGAACAGAGTACATGGTCTTGCAACTTGTTGGCAGACCCAGGTATTTCGTCATTTCCTTGATCCTGCTCCACACATCCGGGGGTCGGGATCAGGGACCTCAGGCACTTCTATGTCGTGCTGTAGGATGGATCAATTGGTGAGCTGAAAACAAGTCATGAAAACCCACAGTCAGGGCGTTAGGTGTCATTGAGTCCAGTCGCACTGATCACTTTGTGACGCATAAGCAGTATCCCGTGGTTGTTTAAAGCGAGAAACACGGACGTCGGAGTGCGCAGCGAAGTACGTACCTGGAGGACTTTAAGCATGCTCGACTCCACAGCAAACGGGGCAGTGATTATAGCAGTATGATTCCCGGGAACTGTAGAATAGCCGCAGAATATCAAGATCAAGCTTGGCTGTGTATGGCTGTAAGCCTGAGAAGTGTGGGTAGGGCCACGATAACCAACTGACGTTGTCATTCCAAGGGGTGGTGGCTTGCTTGATCTGGAAGTAACCACCCAAGCATGGCACACCTCGCTGGCTCACGGCACGACCCCTCGGAACGACCTATTTCTCCTTTGCTGCTCCCATGATAGTGTTTGCGCTCCAACACGTCGTCGGTGAGAGACAGCGAAACAACAAGAGCGTCGTCTCCGTGTTTGTGCGTCATCCCCAGTGGGTTCTTGCAGTAGGTGAACGGACTCCCGCATCTTCCTAGACGATGATCTACAACTTTAGTCTACTACACTAGAATGTAAGTTCTTGCAGGGTTTTCGATGTTCATTCCTCCTGTCGAAAATGAGCAGTGGCCCACTGGGATACGTCATCTTTGCTAAAGTCCCGTCCACCAAGCTCCGTTCAAAGACGGTTAGTGACAGGATTTGGACCAACTCGCTCTGGTATAATTGCTAGGATTGTCATTCCGTACCTGCGGGTGGCCTTTTGACCTTGTAGCGTGAACCCAGACGAAACAGATCTCGGAGGTTACGTCGGCTTCACCTTTGGGGGTCTCGCGTTTGCAGGGACGATCTGGGCGTATTTCTTCATTCCGGAAACCAGAGGGCGGGCCGTCGACGAGTGCGTGTTGGGTTTTTTTGTTTTTCTCTTGGTCTCATGGCGCGTCAGTGTTGGTTGATGGTGGGCTCGATCTGTTGTACGAAAAATGGGTACCTGCGAGGCGTTTCGGGACGTATAGGTTGTATGACGGGGATGGGGACAAAATGTGAAGGATCGCGAGGAGATGACCGGGAGAAAAGAGGGGGGATGGGAATGGGAATGGGAAGGGGCGGTCAATGTGCTGTACGGTCACGCCTATGAACGACAACCTCGCCAGACTCGGAAGCTCGCGCGGAGCCTTTGGGGATGCACTGGGCCGACGATGGTGGAACGATTGTGAAATGGTATCGTGTCTGTACGAACTTGCGAAACGATGTTGGGGCCACTGAGCCTTTTTTTTTGCCTCAACTATGGGGTAGTCGATCGATCGTCGCATCCGCTTTGGACTTTTACCATTGCAAAGCGACCTTGTATCTTGCAAAAGGCAAAAAAGAAAAGAAGAAACAGAATACATCAAAATCATCCAATAAACACACAAAGTACTATCACTGTCTCGTCGTGGCCGACCACCTCGAGCCTGAGGAATGTGGTACCGAAACTCCAAAGTGCTAGCCAGACCTGGCGAATGGTACAGTTGTCACTGACTCGAATGACACCTGGGGCACGAAATCTGACGGCAATGGGAATGCAAAGAGAGCTGCACTCGGTTGACAAGAAAGCCGGGGAGACGAAACATGATCCATATTTCGTAAGGGATCCTTTCCTTTATTGAGTCGAATCTGGGCACAGCGCAAGCGTCTCTTTCCAGCAATGTTCAACAACGCATCGCATGTCGATGCCAGCCATTCCACCTTTAGTGAGGTCCACCGAGACCAATATTACAATGCGCGGTCGACGGTGCAAGGCAATCAAACGATCAGTACTGTCATTCACGGAAATCAGATCCTCCAGGATTCCCATTCAAGTGAGCAATCGTGATTCCAGTCGTCTTGATATTTGTAAACTCTTCGACACTATCACTCCCAGATCACATCGAAGCACTCCGGAAAGCGAGTGCCCCCAGTGCTGCCCATGATTCCGCACAGCGGTATCCGGCACCAAAGTGTATCGAAGGAACACGCATCGAGTTGCTTGCTCGCATAACTTCATGGGTAGACGAACCGGACCAGAAACCTATATGTTGGTTGAATGGCCGGCCTGGTTCGGGCAAGTCGGCCGTGTCACAGACTATCGCAGAGAAGTATGCGAGTCAAAAGCGTCTAGCTGCTAGCTTCTTCTTTTCACGAAGAGATCTTGAGCGACGTACCACACAACACGTCGTTTCGACGCTCACGGCGCAACTGCTCGCCTCCCTGCCATCTATCCGTCCTGCTGTCATCGCAGCCCTGGAAAACGACTACATGATTCCGATGAAGGTCCTCCGAGAGCAAATGGAGAAACTACTGTTTGAACCCTTATCCACAGCGACGGAGAAACATGATGCACCACTTGTTATCGTCGTCGATGCTCTTGACGAGTGCGACGACGAGAGTCTCGTTTCGGAGCTTCTGGCGCTTCTGGCATTTCTTCCTCCCAAGACCTCTATCCCGTTGCGATTGTTAATCACGAGCAGATCAGAGCCTTGGCTCGAGTCACGCTTCCACCAGCCAGACGTATCTGTTCTCACACTACCTCTCGAGATCCATGCTTTCAGCGCAGAAGCTGACATCTGCTCGTTCTTACGCCATGCGCTGGACGACACGTATGACCAGCATCTCCAGGTCATGAAAGACGTTCCTCGTCCATGGCCGTCGTCAGATGAGCTCACACGTCTCGTCATCAAGGCTGATGGATTGTTCATCTTTGCCTTCACGGTCGTCAAATTTATCGGAGCGAAGACGCATAATCCCGTTTTACGTCTGCAAGCCATTCTCGAGGACACGGCCTCTGTATCTGCCGACTCTGCATATGCTGATCTCGATTCGTTGTATCGGGATGCGATTTCCGCCTATCCTGATCCGGACGTTGCTCGTCTCGTGCTTGGCCTTGTTTATTGCATGAACATTCCTATGTCCGTGTCAGGTCTGCACAAGCTGCTGCAACGACCCGACGTGGACGTCAGGCTCGTCGTCCCTACCCTCAGTTCGGTTCTCCTCGCATCAGAAGACGGAAAACAGTCCATTCAGTTCTACCACGCGTCCTTTCGCGATTTCCTGATCAATCCGCAACGATCACGAAAACATGCCATCAACCCTGATGTTTATCATCGGCTCATGGCACAGCTGTGCTTCGAGATGATGTCGAGTTCGTTGAAGCGCGACATGTGTGGGATTGGGGATCCCGCTAGGGCGAACAACGAAGTTCCGGATCTCGTTGAACGTCGGCAGGCAGCATTCGACGAAGCTCTTTTGTACGCCTGCCGCTACTGGTCCCGTCATCTCGCTCAGCTCCCGAATGACGGGATCTCCAACAACGCGTTGCTGAGTGCGCTGGAAAGGTTCAGCACGGTGTTGTTGTGCTGGGTGGAGGCACTCAGTATCTTTGGTGAACTCGAGAGTGCTGTGGTGATGCTCCGTGAGGGTATTAGGTGGCTGAAGGTTTGTTTGCTCGTCGTAGTGTTGAGCCTGAGCTGAGGATGTTCGACAGACGTTGCGCGAGGTCCCAGGGGATACAATCATGCTATTTCAAGACGCTGAACGCCTTGTGGTACTTTACATGGACCCCATCTCCCAGTGCGCGTTGCACGTCTATCTTACAGCAATCTCCCTTGTTTCCAAGAACAGTATCATCCACAAGACATTCAAGCACCAATCGTTTGGGACACTGATCCTACAACCACCTCTTGCTGATCATATGGCCATCCTTCGGAGAGGTATCAACCTCCACAATCCCATCCATTCCGTTGTCTTCTCTCCAAACTGCGACTTGATCGCTACCGCCGGCGCGAAGCAAGGCGTCCAAGTGTGGAATGCAATCACCGGCGGAAATATCGCGAGCCTTGGAGACCATTCGTCGACATCACTTTTCGTCCGCTTTTCTCCATCCGGCGCCTTCTTGGCGGCTGCGTTTGAGAGTGGTACTGTCACAGTATGGGACCCAAAGGTCGGCCGAGAACATCTGAAGCATGAAGGTTGCCACGCCGAACCGATCACGTGCATCGAGTTCTCGAAGAACAGTGTCTTGCTGGCATCTGGTTCGCGCGACCATGCGATCCAGGTGTGGTCGGTGGAGACGGCGCAGCCGTTGTACCGTCTAGCGACGCACGAAGGACCGGTGACTTCGTTGACATTTTCCAGCGACTCGCTCCGGTTATTCTCGGGGTCGGAAGACAATCTAATCATCATTTGGAACATGTCGTCTGGGAAGTTGGTTCGTGGGATGATGGGTCATCGGAATCCGGTGAACTGCATTGCCGTTTCTCAAGATGGGAGCATCCTCGCGTCAGGCTCGGAAGACGAGACCGTCAAGATATGGGATATCAGCTCCGGGAAATGCACGCAAACATTTTCGAAAGGACATCACAGTGGGATACGATCCGTCCACTTCTTTGACGAAGACAAGCGTGTCGTTGCAGCCTGCGACGAGGCAATTATATCTTGGGACGTATCCTCACGCAACGCGTCGGAAGTTATTTGGGCAGTGGGACAGTTAGTGAAGTCGGTGATGCAAAATCTCCCTGCATGGCAGGCGAAGGTGTTAGGATGGGGAGTGCCCAAGTCCGCCTTCAGGCATGTCTCACATTACATGTACGATGACACCACTCCGGAGCCTGTCACCGTCGCCTACGCGCCCCAGTCACCGTCATTCGTGTTTACACACAAAGGCTACCTATATTCTGGGTCACTGCCCACCCCGACGAATGATCCGCCTTTGCGGAATAATGGCATCGTGACTACAGTTTCGATATCGTCAGACGGTCTCTGGGCTGCGACAGGCGAGTCTCAGGGTTCACTCGAGATCATTGATCTCACTGCAAAGAGGAAAACATGGGAGGGACTGGAGCAATCGGTTAAATCAAACCCATTCAACCACATGACTAAGATGGTGCCCTCGCCCAACGGCGGACGTTTCATCTTCCACCGCCTATTCCACTGGTACTTGGCCGACGCAGACTGTCAGATTCTCAAGAAGATTGACATGGGCGTGGTGATGTCAATGCGCGATGAAGACAACGTCAGGTTCAAATTTTCTCCAGATGGGAGCACCTTTTTCTATGTCATCCCGGACATCCTCAGTGAGGTCAAGAGCACCATGTGCGTCTTTGATTCTGTGGCGGGTGAACAGCGTGCCCAGTTCACGGGGCTAAAGAATGTTCATGCATTCGTCGCATCCGCCGACGGGGGGTGGATCGCATGCGGGCTCGGACGCGGCCAAGTGGATATATTCAGAGTGGAGAGCAGGAGACGAATGGGTATAGGGGAGGACAACGGCTCACCAATGAATGTGCTCCTTTTCTCTGACAATGCGCAGGAGCTCGTGGGCGGCTCCGAAACGGGTGTCGTCAGCGTTTGGGATCGTGCGAGCGGGGAATGCAAGGCCACGTTCGGAGCGTCCACTTCGATGGTCACGGCGCTTGCGTACGCGGGCACGCCTGGCGGAGCGAGGGTCGCGATCGGGCGAGAGGACGGCTCGCTCTGTTTGTGGTCGCCGTTGACGTCTACATCGCATGAGATTGTCTGCAAAGATCAAACCACGGTCAAAAAAGCGGACATTATCCGATTTTCGGACGATCGGACCAGGCTCGTGTCTGGGGGCGAGGACGGGACTGCCTTCACCTGGGCCATCCCATTCGACGCAGACAATATGGAGATGGCGCAGTGTACACTCTGCACGGGCCAAGAGGGTGTGGAGCCACACGCCGTGTCGCTCCCCCACCTGCTTTCACGCTCCGACCCTGGGGATACCGTCGACGGCCTCTTCCACACGGCGTATCGGGTCCGGGAGGATGGTTGGCTTGTCGAGGGAGACCGGCGGGTGATATGGCTTCCGCCATTTATACGTCCGCGTGGAAAGGACACATTCTATGCGTATGAGAACGGAACGGTAGCGCTCCTCATGCCCTCTTCAGCATGGCTCTTTCTGAGATATGTAAAGTGAGTCTCGAAAATGTACCGTGTATAATTGTAACGTTATGCATTTACCATATACCCTGTACTTTCCATCTGGGCCAGCGTCCGCCGTTCAAGCAGTGACTAAAGTTGCAAGTTGCGACTCAGAATTGTTCGGGATCCATGATGCATGTTCGTTCGTAAATTTACGTCACAGCCGCCACCATGACGAGGCTCTCCAATTGCATCCAGTTCAAGACATGGCTGGAAGACCTGCAAAGGGGCAGCGTAAGCTTCTTTCTATCCATCATTGCACTCGACATCGGAAAACTCATCAAGTCCATGACACAGGGCGTATAACATCACCAGCTACAGTAAATCAGGTACACGGACAACGACTATAATACAATGCAATGCGTATGTGAAGATGGACGAAGTGATGGTGAAGGAGCGTGTGGATTCAGCGGTGGGCGTCCGGTTCAGTGTAGAGCATATGAAGCTGTTAGTTATTCCCCTTTACGTGAGTCCTCACTCCACCGCCCCCAAACGGTCTCCGGTTTGACTGATTTTCCCCCAAAGCTGTGGACGCAAGGGACTTTGAGGATGTTGCCGCACCGGATCTGCATGAAGACCGGACAAGATCGAGCAGGTCCATCTATCCGTGTAAGTGATGAGATATATGATACAGTAGAAGAAAGACATACATAGATCACATCATAGCGGGCGTTTAGAGACCTACATGGATGAATGGAAGCCACTCGTCGAATGACGCCTTGTTATCGCGAAGATGTCTGACAGCATGATGCAACGCGCGTGCAGCCTCCCGATAATCCGGCCTTGCACCGTTCCGAAGGAGTTGCTCGTACACGTCCTTGGCCACGAGCGGTGCAAGGCTATCGCTGATCGACCACATCGTACCAACCACTCCCCCGTAACCCGCAAACAGCATTCCCGCAGCGATATGAAGGGCCTCGTCGGAGAGATCTTTGTCACCCATCGCCGTCTCACATGCGGAGAGAAAGGCGAGCCCACCACGCGGACGTGACAGCGCAATGATGTCAGATAATTTCAAACGGCGTTTATCGGCGAGACAGAGTCCACTGCCAGTCGGGTTTACGCCATCTTGGATTCCGTGGCATGCAAAATGGACCCAGTCTGCCTCCTTCATCAGGGATAGTACTTCCTCGACCGTTCCGAGAGAGGACTCCAGGAGTGCGATTCGTGCCGATGATGGGCCCTGGATTAGATTTCTGATGCACTGCAACTCGGTGTTCACACCTGGAAGTCGAGCCTGGCCATCTGAGAGTGGCTGACGGACAGTAAGAAGGCGGAGATGGTCACTAGATGGAACATTGGTTTCGGGTGACCGGACAAGAATGCTGAGAGTAGGGATGTATGACGAGATCACAAAATCGGAGACTTTGTGTCCAGGGTCGGAAGCCTGAGTGCCATAAAGACCAGCAGCATGGATAGGAAGAAACGTGAAAGGTCCAGTCGGACACCAAAAGATGCGCGATATGTCCCCAGGAGTCTGGTCAGAGATGAGGGTCAAGAAATGGACTATGAATTGAATTGAATGACATGACGTACCGAGAAAGCCAGGGAATCCAGGACTGGTTTGACAACGTTGTTCCACAAGACGGATAAGACAGACTCCCAGCTAACACGTCTCCGTTGGTCCCGTTGCCCCTCCCTTTCGTCACATGGTGGGGCGTGAGCGTGACGAAGCAAAGTCTTGAGGGCAGTTTGAAGACGCTCGGATCGCTCGAGAGTGAAATTGGGAAGCGGGACATGAATTACATCTTCCGCGTCGGCGAGTACAACCAACGCATCGCAGCGGCTCTCTGCAGCATTGAGTATGACGACAGGTCCAGAGTGTGCTGAAGCACGGAGCTGACAGAACTGCTTGTGAAGGAGAAATCGCTCGAAACCAGGCAATCTCCGGATATCCTGTAGCAGCGTATCTCGCTCGATCGCGAGCGCACGGTGTCTGCCAGCCTGTTGTTCCAAAGACTCTGTCGCACGATACTCTACACTTTCAGGCTGCTCCGATAGTGAGGACAACAGTTTTTCCCTAGTAGCGCCAGAATGCTCCAAGGCAGCTGACAGATCCTGAAGTCTGCGGGCAAGATCTGGATGAACAGACGACAACTCAGCATGGGAGCTACGAAGCTGAAACAGTTCGCCCCAGACGATGGAGCGCCCTTGCTCGAGCCACTCCACTGCAGTTTCCGGGAGTCCCGAGGCGAGAGCTGCTGCTGCTGCTTCCCTTGCCACATCAACACCTTGGATGAGTTCGCTGTAACGGTTTGCAAGGGGGAGGCCTATCCATGCAAGGTGAGGCAGGAGACCAATGGCAATGGAATATGCATGCAGAAGAGAGGGATGGCCTGAAGGGCGAGCGCATGAAATCCAACGGCAGGATGCACGAAATCGAGTGGCGGTGGAGCCTGTGGAGGCACAAGCAGCGCGGGAGGACAATGAAGTCGCTTGCTCTAGATCACCCAGCTCCCCGAGACGTTGGAAACGAATGAGGAAGCAGCCACCGAGGTTGTTTAGATAGGTGGCTGTGTGAGGGTGACTATCAGGTGTGAGGTCAACAGCACCCCTGTAGCTCGAAATTGCTTGCTCGACGTCACCCAGCTCCCCGAGGCGCAAGAAACGAGTGATGAAGCTGTTACCGAGGTTATTTAGACAGACCGGTTTGTCAGGGTGACTACTAGGCGTGAGGTGAACAGCATCCCTGTGGTTCGAAATCGCTTGCTCGAGGTTACCTGGCTCCCCGAGGCGCTCAAAACGAGTGAGGAAGCAGTTGCCGAGGTTGTTTAGACAGCTTCGTTTGCCAGGATGACGATCACGGGTGAGGTGAAGAGCACCCCTGTGGTTCGAAATCGCTTGTTCGAGGTCAACCAGCTCCCCGAGGCGCTCGAAACGAGTGAGAAAGCAGCTACCGAGGTTGTTTAGATAACGGAATTTCTCAGGGTGACGATCAGGGGTGAGGTCAAGAGCACCCCTGTGGCTCGAAATTGCTTGCTCGAGGTCACCCAGCTCCCCGAGGCGCAAGAAACGAGTTCCGAGGCAGGTACCCAGGTTGGTTAGATAGCCGGGCTTGTCAGGGTGATGATCAGGGGTGAGGTCAAGGGCATCCCTGTGACTCGAAATTGCTTGCTCCAGGTCACCCAGCCCCCCGATATGCTCGAAACGAGCTCTGAAGGAGTTACCGAGGTTGTTTAGACAGCCGGGCTTCTCGGGGTGATGAGCAGGGGTGAAGTCAAGAGCATCTCTGAGGCTCAAAATTGCTTGCTCGATGTCACTCAGCTCCCCAAGGCGGGAGAAACGAGCTGTTAAGCAGTAACCGAGGTTGTTTAGACAGGTGGCTTTGTGAGGGTGACGATCAGGGGAGAGGTCAAGAGCATCTCTGAGGCTCGAAATTGCTTGCTCGAGGTCACCCAGCTCCCCGAGGCGCTCGAAACGAGCGAGGAAGCAGTTACCGAGGTTGTTTATACAGCCGGGCTTGTTGGGGTGACGATCAGGGGTGAGGTCAACAGCATCCCTATGGCTCGAAATTGCTTGCTCGAGGTCAGCCAGCTCCCCGAGGCGCTCAAAACGAGTGAGGAAGCAGTTACCAAGGGTGTTTAGACAGGTGGATTTGTGAGGGTGACGATCAGGTGTGAGGCCAAGACCATCCCTGTGGCTCGAAATTGCTTGTTCGAGGTCACCCAGCTCCCCGAGGCGCAAGAAACGAGCTCTAAAGCAGTTACCCAGGTTGAGTAGATAGACTGGTTTATCAGGGTGACCATTGGGTGCGAGGTCAACAGCATCCCTGAGGCTCGAAATTGCTTGCTCAAGGTCACCCACCTCCCCGAGGCGCTCGAAACGAGTGAGGAAGCAGTTACCGAGGTTGTTCAGACAGCCTCGTTTGTCAGGGTGATCATCACGAGTGATGTGAACAGCATCCCTGAGGCTCGAAATTGCTTGCTCGAGGTCACCCAGCTCCCCGAGGCGCTCAAAGCGAGTGAGGAAGCAGTTACCGAGGTTGTTCAGACCGCTGAGTTGGTGAGGGTGGCGATGAGGGGTGAGGTCAAGAGCATGTCTGTGGCTCGAAATTGCTTGCTCGAGGTCGCCCAGCTCCCCGAGGCGCGAAAAACGAGCTCTGAAGCAGTTACCTAGGTTGGTTAGACCGCCGGGCTTGTCAGGGTGTTGATCCGCGGTGAGGTCAAGAGCATGTCTGTGGCTCAAAATTGCTTGCTCGAGGTCGCCCAGCTCCCCGAGGCGCTCGAAACGAGCGAGGAAGCAGTTACCGAGGTTGTTTAGACAACCGCGCTTGTGAGCATGATGATCAGGGGTAAGGTCAAGAGCATCTCTGAGCCTCGAAATCGCTTGCTCTAGGTCACACAACTCCCCGAGGCGCGAGAAACGAGCCATGAAGCAACCACCGAGGTTGGTTAGACAGCCGACTTTGTGGGGGTGACGATCAGGTGTAAGGTCAACAGCATCCCTGAACCTCGAAATTGCTTGTTGCAGGTCGTCTATATCACCGGACTGTTGAAAGCGGCGCAGTAAATGGACCCCCAAAGTCAATGGATCTCCTTCCATCAACCCTGAACCGGAATCCCGCTCCACAGATGATTGGCCACCCCCCCCAACGGTGCCCATTTTACGCCCTGCGCATAGCTGCAGCATCAAATTTGCAGCTCGCTTCTCGTGACTGTCTGCAGGGCTGAGTTCCATCACTTCGCGCAGCAATGCCTCGGCCTGTGTTGCGTCGACTTCATCCTGTGACTTCTCGAACCGCACGGAATGCACCGCGGCCAGCTGTATCAACGTGCAAGGTCGGTCAGGGTGGCCGATGGGACGGCACGCAAGTGCATTATGATATAAGGTGAGCGGAACTTCGAGGAAGTGATCGGTGTCGTCGACGCGACAGCGGATGAATTGTGCCATCGCCATGTTTACCTGGGCAGCCGCACGACAGGGATGGTCCAGCGGACAAACATTGAGGGCACGCTCAAACTGTTCAATCGAATCCTCGAGATCCTGCTTTTCCCCATGCTTTCGGTAACGCGAGAGAGCGCTGTGGCCATGGTGTGTCGCATCTTCTAGCTGGCCCTGGGAACTTGAGGTTGACTGTTGACAGTTGTTTAATCAGGATTGAGTTAATACAAATCATCTACTTACGCATTCAGCGTCAAGGATCCTCGAGTCTGATGAACCACTTCTGTCCTGCTTCTGCTGTCCGACAGTCACCAAAACGGATGAACACGGCAACACAACATCCCCATCCTTTGCGACGAACCCAAATGCTGCTATCGTGTGAGTGCACAGACACTCGTTTACAATTCCGTCCTACTCACGAACGTCTTGTGCACTGCGGTCCAGTAGTTGTTGCACCGTAACTGTTAACTTTCGCAGCTGCTCTCCATCACCCAGCATAGGCTGGAATTCGAAGGATGCATGAATTCCAAGACAAACGGTGGCAGACAGGTCAGACGGCCTGCGAACTCTGTTAGGACTAACGCGAGTGGGAGCGGGGGAATCTCACAGCGGAATCGGCCCCTCCCATTTCACGACATCGTTATTCACTGACGAACGCTTACTTTCGGTTTTCCATTCAAGTCCACTGTGATGCACCACAATGTAAAACCCAGCGGGGATTCGTCCAAGGCCAACAGCGATATCAGTTGCCTGGATCCCTGCCTTGTCATTAGTAACCCTTGCAAACTGCAGAGAAATAAATTTCCCACTCGCGATCACCGTTTCTTCGTGCACGTCTGTGTGTATCGCAGATGCTGAGGAAGAGGGCACATCTTGTGGTGGCTGGTCCCCGGGCCCGGCTGTTGCCTTTTTTCCTTGATCCTGCTCCACACATTCGAGTTTGGGGTCAGAGATCTCGGGCGGTTCTATGTCGTGCTGCAGGATGGCTCAGTTGGTAAGCTAGAAGCAAGGCACGAAAACCCACAGTCGGCGCACTAGATGTCATTGAGTAAAATTGTACTAGTCGGTTTGCGATGCTGAAACAGTAGCCCGTTGTTGTTTAGAGCGAGAAACAGAGATGTTTCAGTAGAGTGTGCAGCCTGGGAGGTACTCGCCCGGAGTACTTTTAAGCATGCTCGACTCCACAGCAAACGGGGTATTGGCATTATCATTCTCTGCAGAACTGCAGGGCGTTGTCCACGTGTAGTCGCAGAATCTGATCAAGGGCGGTGTATGGCTGTAAATTGCATGCTCACCGAGAGGTTCGCGCGTGCCGTGCACCAGCGAGAAGACCACAGCTCCGCTGAACGCCAATCCCGCATGGAGGTACATACAAGGTCAGCTCCAACACGGCGTACTAATTCTGACCGCAGCAACGGGCGCTGGAAACTTCGATCTCGCCACTGGAGATCCTGCCAGTAAGTGGTTCTGTGACGATCACTCGCTGTACACCTTACCGAAATGACCACAGGAGCGACGCCGTCGAGGCTGGCAGTGGGTCATCAACGCGGTTGACGACGCATTTCTATTTGCGTTTGACTGTAGGATGGGTGCGTCAATGCGATGTTGCGATATTAGGAGCATTATAATGGGCTGAGCTGGCAACGACGAAAGAAAGGATGGAGTTACAAAGTTACAAACTCTTTTTTGTGCCGGGAATTGGTCACGCAGCAGCTACTTCGTACCGAGGTCTAGCTTCCCTTCACTTTCTCGCATTTACTCATCCATATTCACCCTTAGCATGACCTTCAAGGCTCCACCACTTCCAATGGCGACACCGCGCCTTCTCACTTCAATCCAACCTCTTCCCCGCTTTCTTTAATCCAGAAACGTCGCACGTACCTCGGGCAACCTACTTCTCGAAACCCGCCGCGACGCGGGCGAAGTCAACGTTCCAGCTGACGAAACTCTCATTCATCGCCCTTCTACTCCTTCTCCCAGCATTCTTTCCACAGCCTCGCAAGTCCAGAAATGGATCGCGGCCTACGTTGTCATGTCACCTGGATCCAAAGCCCAAGCCATCAAAGTTTTCGATAGCATCAAACTGACTCCTTCCCGGCTCAATCTTCCAATCGCAAGATTCTTTTCCATGCTGGGAAGGAGATCGTCATTTCTACCACTTTCGACAGCTTCTTTCTTCCCTTCTGATTCGGGGTCGTCGTCATCGACAGCATATCTAATGGTGTCATCCAGGGCACCGCAAACTGGACAGATGGTGAGTAATGTACCGCCGGCATCCATGCCCTCGTCAAATCCGTTCTCATCAGCGTTCTCCAGTGGATTTTCCCAGTTATCCCCCTGATCGGCTTCCCATTTGCACCCGAGTCGCCCTGGTCTAAGCAAAGATCGGCACGAAGGCGCCGGGAAACTCCTCATCCACCTCTGAGGAGCGAGCATCAACGCAAAACCCCAGCAACACCAAACTCAGGAGACAATTGAACTCGCGGATTCGTACGCTATGACTGGGACGCCGCATGCGGAGTGTTGCAGGGGTAAGCCAGCCATTCCTGTCGCGTGGTCGTAGAATACCCCGGTCTGAGCCACTCGGGTGTCCCACTCAGGGCGAACATCTCAAGCGTACGGCTACTGCCACGATGGTGTTTGTGCTTCAACACGCCGTCTTGTGTACATACTTTTACGGGCTTGCCGGGATTGCCACGAGCAATGTCTTCAACCTCGGTGTGGGACAGACCACCATCGGGGTAAGTTCCACGATATACTCTGAGTGATCTCTGCCTCACGACCTTCCTACACAGATCGAACTCTGCTGGCCTTGTACACCATCGACTGTTATGACCGTCGTCTCACCCTCGATGCGTCTAGATAAGGAACTACAACCGGAATGCCCATTGGGCCGTCTCTGCGTTGTGCACCACCTCCTTGCAGTAGATGAACGGACCCCCGTGTCTTCGTAGACGATGATCTACAGCTTCATCTACCAAGTTACCATGTGAGTCCACGTCACCTACTTCCAGAAGGGTTTTCGATGTAACGAACAGTGGTTCAGTGTCGTACATCATCTATGCTGAAGTCTTCGAGGTCTGCCAAGTTTCTGTTCCAATGCGGTTGGCATCGCGATTTGTCACAACTTGATCTCTCGTATGATTTCCGACATGATCGCTCCCTCCCTGCGAATAGCCCCATGTTTGTCTCATCCATCTACGATGTGCGGGGGACGCTCACGCCCATGTCTATGGCTTGGCCACTCAACAGACCCCGACCTTGTAGCGTGAACGCCGACGAAAGGAATCTCGGAGGTTACGTCGGCTGCATCTTTTGTGGTCTCGCGTTCGCAAGAACGATCTGGGCGTCTTTCTTCATTCCGAAAACTAGAGGGCGGACCATCGATGAGTGCATGTTAACTTTTTGTTCTTCTGCTTCCCCCTTCCCTTGGTCTCGCGATACGTCACGGCGTTGGTATTGGTTGATGGTAGACCCAATTCGTTGTGCGAAAAGCGGGTGTCCGCGAGGCATTTTGGGACGCATAGGTTGTACTATGATGAGGATGTGAAGATGATTGCAGGGGGGAGGATAAATCACGTGGCATGTGCATATGCATGCGATGGCGATGAACGACCCCCTCGCAGACTCGGAAGGTTGCACGGACGCACTGGCCACGGTGGTGGAACGATTGTGAATGGTACCATGTCTGTACGATATTGTAGAGTGACGATTTGGGATGCATTTCTTCCTGCTCATGCGTTTGTACGGTATCAAGATGCAGTGACGTGCTGGCAGCGCGTCGGATCCAGTCGACGCTGTCCCACTTCGTACCTTCATCGAACTGCCCCGCAGCAAAAAAAGACGACTGAAATAGATAGAATACATACATACATACTTGGATCGTCTATTACATAAACACATGAGGTATCATTTCATTTCAACGCGACCCACCAAGGTATAACACCCAGAAGACGCTTTGGTATATCATATTATGCTTGCGCGACTCACGGTTCCGTTCTCCGTTTTTCTGTACACCCTGCTTTCTTCCTCTTCCGAGCGCTCACCAATTCCAATCGTCGTCGTCGAAAGAGGACATGCCAGTGGTGGTAGCAGTCGCCTCTCCATGTTCGATCGTCACGCCTGCCGTACGCACGGGCACGGACTGTGGCTTTGAATCGGGGATCAACAACACACCACCCGTCTGTTGTTGTTCCTCGTCATCATCCAGCCAATCTATCGTGGTTTTGCAAGACGGATGTGGTCGGGACTGGGGCTGGGGCTGGGGTTGAGGTTGGAGCGAACACGGTAGCGTGGTCAGGGATGGCTTAGTCGATACGGGAGATGTCGAAGGGGGTATCGTCGAGAATAGGATGCGTGGCGTCGTCGTCATCGGTGCCGGTGCGGGTGTGGTAGCAGTCGGTCCGGGCAAGAGGGCAGAGGTGATCGTGTTGGAGACGCCTTCCAAGAGCAATGACGCTTGTTTCTGACCCTTGGAGATCCTATACGGAGGAAGGGGGTTAAAAAAAAGTCAGGAGGAAGCAGACGAGCAGAGAGCCTCTCGGATGGGCCAAGGACGACGACGTACGTTTGACCTTTTTGCAGTCCGCTCAGTTTCTTGCTCATAGTGCCCATCCAGGACGACACAGGTCCCACGTTCATGGGCACAGCGGCCCATGTCGACCCCAGCGCTGAGGATGTGTGAGAGGACCTGCTCGAGTCTGCACTCGCCGAGAGCGGCGGCACCAACGTGGGACTGGGAGCCAGTATGACTGACATACCCAAGTCCAAGTTGGCCGGTCTAGGTTTCTGAGCGGGGGGTAGGACAGATGCGCTGGTGGGTGTCGTCGGCTCCTCGACGATGGCACGCGAGGCTCGTTTGTGCACCCGACAGTTGAAACTGCCAACGGAAGATAGAGAAGGGGCGGTCGCCATCGTCTCCCCCTCCTCACCTTGAAATACATGATCCGAGGCGTGCACGCTTTCTCGGATAGAGGGTGTGGAACTCGTCGAGAGATGTTCACTGCCCGATGGTTTCGCGCGGGTATTCGAGGCGTTGTTGTTTTCGCGCGGTGGGTGGATGAGGGATTTTGGTTTGGTGTGTTCGTTCCCGGAGTCGAGTTCTTGGATGGTCCCGCCGAGGTCGCTGAAGCCTGCGGCAATGATACGGACGCCTTCCTTCAGCCCATCAAGGTTGACGCCGCCGAGCCCGGCGGTGAGGGGTGGATTTGTCAGGGGGTCGTAACCGCGGTTGACGATGCATTCCCATTTGCGTTTGACTGCAGGAAGGATACGTCAGTGATTATACGGGCTGTACTTTCAACGACTAAAGAAGGAAGGGCGTCGGGGGTGATTACTCACGTTCTGCTAACTCTTTTTCGTGTGCGGCAAGTTGGTCACGCAGCTCAAGACATTTTCGCTCCTTCTGTGCAATAAAGTGCAATAGATCTGCATGTCTGATCCAGCGTCAGGGGAATAAACGAATGAGGAAATGTATAGGGTATGTTGACGAGATGTGCAAACGCAGAAGACGCAAGTAATGAAGAGGGAAGATTGGCATCACTCTGGAGTCTGAGACAAGGAGGAACGCGTCGGAGGTGATATATGGTACATGACACCATGACTTGAGCAGAACCACGCTGTAACGCCTCGCCGCGGCGAGTACGCGTCGCGTCAATGGGTCATACCAAACAAAAACAAAAACAAAAAAAGGATGACTGGATGAAGAAAAGGCACTTACTTTTCGATCAACGTCAGAGGTTCTCGTTCCCTCGTTCCCACTCCATCCAAGGAACACACGCTTTCACGAGTCGAGGGCGGGCGTGAGTCCAACACGAGACTTGACCTCTGTGACACGTTCTCCTTTCCGTTCGCCATGACAGGTTCCCCATCATGGGGCCCGTCCACGCCGGATGACGACGTTCTGTTCAATTGCGATCGTTGGCTCCACGGAGAGGGCGAGTAAGGGGTGTAATAGGTGATGGACGGTTTTCTCCGCTTGCCAGCGACCGCGCGCGTGCTCGCCAGTGCGAACGTTCTATTCCCAGAGCTGGGCGTGTCCAGGTCGGTGGTCACGATCCTGGACAAGGAAGGCGACATGTTCTTCATTCGTTTTCCATGTCCTTCGGCGCTCGTTGGGGATGGGATATTGCCTAGGGAATCTGGTCTTCTCGGAACCTTGATTCGTACGCGCGTTGTCGTCGCTGCTCTGGGAGAGCTGGGGGATGTCGGCGGGGAGGGGAGCGCGGAGGATGGTGCGGGTGGGTCGGGAGGGGAGGGGAGGGATCTCA
>JBBPRI010000093.1:0-32902 GCA_038092955.1 Boletus pseudo-olivaceus | reverse complement strand
GTGTGGGGGGGGGGGGGGGGGGGGGGGGGGGGGGGGGGGGTGGGGGGGGGGGGGGGGGGGGGGGCCCGGGGAGGGATATCATGAGGGTCGTCATCGTGAAGGGTTGAGGTCGCAGTAAAGAATGTTACGGCGATCGCCGCATTGGAGACGACCAGTGACATGTACTACCACTAAATAAATCGTAGCACATGTCGTTTCAGCCAGCGAGCATGAAATGTCTCCCAATTGGTTCCGGCAGAGAAAGGTCTATATTTGCGGTCTCATAGAAACGCGAGTACATCCGAAGACAACGAGCTCAGTGATGTGATGACCCTCCGCTCTCTTTCTCCGCCTCCGCCATAAAGTTCTTGATGCTGTTTATCCTACGTGTTAGAGAACATCGTACAGAGCGACCTATGCAATGCAAGCGGCACACTTACAATTCTTCTTCCTCGCTGGTATGCATGAGTCTCGTGTCAATAACTGGGAACGAGCAGAACACACCTAGATTCCGCTTTGATGGGCACCGCGTCCTTGACCCGCTCTGTTAGAGGCTTGCCGGCAGCGAGGGTGTCTTTCTTTCCACCCTTCAAGGCGAACACGGTTGCACCGACAGTGAAGAGCGTACCCAGTGTGAGGTACTCATTTTTGATGCTGCGACCGAAGATGACGCTGTCCACGAGCTTGTCAGCAAAACTGTTACTCGTTGCGCGACGAAACGAAGATACACACTAGGACATGGCGAGGACGAACAGACAAGCGTTTGATGAGCCAAGTCGGAAGGAAAGACTGTCTAGCCGGAAACGTCCGTGCGACCCCCAAAATGACCCCTCCATGTTGTCTCACCCCACCTCGCTTTCGTCGTCGTCGCTAACGATGAGCAGACATGCTCCCAAGCTATCCGCTGTACACCGTGGAACAGCCTTTGAACAGCGTTCTCTCCAGCTGTTGCAAACTCATCTCTCAATGGCCCTTCGACGCGTTGGTGGCAGGTCAGACGGCGGGGTCGACCTCGTCGGATGGTGGTGGCTCCCCTTTGCGACGGACTCCGACCCCATTCATCGCCCGGGTGCATTGCCAGATACGGATGGACTCTTGCGAAGGCGATTACGCGTCCTCGCGCAATGCAAGGCCGAAAAGAAAAAGTTCAGTCCCAAGTATGTACGGGAGATGGAGGGCGTGTGGCACCTCCAGTCCAGGTCGTCCGCGTCCCTCGCTGCTCACTCCCCGTCGCCCCCGTCATATCTGGCTTATGAATCCGTAGCCTCAGACGCGTACCCCACCGTCGCGCTTCTCCTCTCTGAGAGCCCTTTCTCGCAGTCAACCGTCCTGCATGCGTACCGATCGACGGTTCCTTTTCTTCTCATTCACCTCCCTTGCTCGTCGTCGTCGTCGTCGTCGGAATACAGTGCAACTCCCTCTTCCGCAGGCGACACACAGATGGGCACAGTCTGCCCCAACCCAACACTTACTCATCTCGTGAAGCCGCTGGCGTTTTGTTGGGAGCGAAATCCTTCCATTGGCCCCTCAACAGAAACAGATGCGTTCATGGGCAGTAGACCAGGTCTTTGGTGGCAAGGCCGTAAGCTGGGCAGTTGGGCTCCCAATTTTCCATACTCGGATACGACCTGAACACTGGGAAGCATTCCAGGGTATGAATTATCTTTCCTTGTCGAATATGTGTCTGGCGATCCATCATGTGAGTTTATCTGCTGGAGGGTGGTCATCCGCTCACTGGTCTCTAAGGATGCAAGATACGACGACGTTCTGCCAACGCGAGCGGGGGCTTGTCACAAGCGTGATGTCATGAAGATTTTTCTCAGTGTCAAGGAAGGCCACAACTTGATGCTCATGCGACGTTCGCGTGCAGGGAGTCCCAAAAGGAAGCTCTTGGGATGGCATACTCTTCTGGTTGCTATCGATGTTATCTCGGCAAGAACGATTGTGATAATGTGACATGTCAATCCAAAAAAAGAAATAAAACAAAAGTAAAATAAAAACGGGTTTGGCCGTGGAGTAGGTTCTTGACCGTTATCGCCGTTATAACAGTGTTGAGCTGCTCCATATCGTTGACTGGGCTTTCGGTTGGAAAGCTCCTTAACTTGCGATCCGCTACCACGAAGAGCCAATCTTCTGGGCACTCCACCCTGCTCGCCAATCCGTATTTTCCTCGGCAGAGACTCCCTTCAAGGTCGTTAACCACGGTGCCACGAGTGTCGACGGTAGTTTTCCCTCCCCGCGTCCTGGATGTGTTCTTGACACACTGTGGGGCTTTCATCTGTGATGCGAGATGGTTGCATCGTCAAATCGGTAAGCACCCAAGCATCTCCTCACGGGGAAAGAAGTACCACCAAGATTAACATTTGAACAACTTCATGTATCGAATATGGCATGGTTCGCTTCATGCACTCGAAGGGGAAAGCCGAAAGGAAGAAGAATCGAGAACAGAAATATATCTTTCTGTATCCAGTGGGTGCATCCCCGCGGCGCGGAACCTTGACGAAACAACCTGCATCTCTACCTCCATTCAGCCCGAAAACCCCGTGCTTGAACGGTTGCAATATTGGCGTTACTGTCAAATACGCGTGTCTTGGATGGCTGATACATACAGTCGTGTGGAGAACGAACGAACGAGTCGACAAACAATAACGGGTCTATAGAATTCTACATACCATTTGCGAATGGTGCGTCAGTCTGAATGTGTTGTCTCATGAAACAGATTCATACTGACGCATCTAGGCTGAGACCCGGGTGTAAGGCCTTGAGGATCGGTCGGACCGTATTGATCATGATGGCATATGTTTCAGCTTGGCACTCTGATCCTCATCCGACAGTGTCTTGACGGGTCTTCTCTTCCTGCCCACATGCACGACCAACTCTGATTTGCCCTCGACCATATGACAACGGCCGACCTGGCGACCCTCTTTTTCGCCGACGTGGCGTGGCGGGTGAACAATAGGCGTTCAATGGCCGTCGAAACGGTGGCTTCAGCCAATCAGCTCACGAGGGAGTCGTGCAACCTGTGCTTGCCCTGTTACCAGGTCAACGAGAACTCACGGAACACTCGACTCCAAATCCTAAACTTACGAGAAAATACTCAGGGCCGTTGGCGTTGTGTCGTGTCCCGCATTCTTTACAGCGCAAAGAGGTACCCTGCCAGTGGGTTCCTCACAGCCTATCTATTATCCTCACGTCTTGTCGTCGACGTGGACAGAAAGTCCCACCATGGGGAACGACACGACTTGGCAGCACATTCGTTGGGAATGGTGTTCGTCGGGTTTCACCCTGGCGACGTGGTGAGTCGGCCTGGATCACATGTTAGTGGCATCACGTTGGTGGTCGTCCCCGTTTAATGGTCGGACGGATGATCCCTATTGCGTGTCAGGTTGTTTGGCGGACTTGAGCGAGCCTTTTTTGCCTTGTCATCTCTTATAGGTTGCATATCTTATCATAGACGCTGCATGTTCCGGTTCAAATGTTCAACCTTGGCAAAGGTTCGCGTCCCTCGCCGAGCGTCGGTCCACGGTATTTATATTAACGTGCTCACGTCTGCTGCCCCCCTCTCGCTATCAGAATTCCGTTTTCACCACATTTTTCGCTGTCGGACTCACGCACGCAAATCTGTTTGAACGTTTGGACGTGATATAGATTCGGAATCGACGAGAGAGCTCGTGTCCGTCTCCACACTTGCTTGTTTGATAAGTTGGTTGTCCATGTACGTGACGTCAATGATCTTGTTTGTATTGCCTGGTCGCCCTCATGGCGTTATTGGTGCAAGGAGGCGCTGTTTATGATAGATACCCTGGTCATTTAACGTCTCCCGCTTGATGGTGGATTGTTGGTAGTGTACATACACTCAATATGGCTTGTCTTGCATGTCCACTTGCACCCGTCAATGGCGATGCTATCGAGTAAAAAGGTGCCTCCTTGGAATAATGGGGTGGGTGATTAGTACGAGGATCGGTGAGGGGTTGAGTGACGCAGAGAATTTATTACAGGGGCTCAATTGAGTGTGTCACGTGATCGTTCCTTTGGAGCAGCCTCTCTCTGCCCCGATGACATATTTAATTCATTCCAGTACTCATCCAGAGAAATTCAATTGATCGCAGAATTGGATCGACTTGGCCCGCTCGGAATGCTCGAATGGATGCGGATAGCAAGTTTTATCCGCCCACTGGCAGATCGGTCACATTCCTCCGTGAGTTCTTGTCGCCGCCGTTTGCGAGAGTATCAATCATATTCGCAGTACGTCGTCGCTCCAGGTGAGGTGGATCCCCCATTCTTCGAGACAGGGGTTGATCTTGAACGTTGATCACTCAGCAGGGAATTCTATAGCTCCAACCTCGTTGAATAGGGTGAGACCTGTGCTGGGTTTGCAGTAGGGGCTCTAAAGCACAGCACGACCTCATTCTCATTCAATCAGGTGTGGCTGATACATTTTCGATGAGCATAAGAACGAGCGGGTTATCGAGCAAAAGCATCTATCGGCGAACTTCCCCCCCCCCCAGCACGCTTTATCCTCACAAACGTCGACTGGCAGCGCTATTGTCCTACTCTCATTGCCTACTTTCATCCAAGGCATCCTTCGCCAGACATGATTCCCTCCACTCTTTTCTTCCTCGTGGTTGCCTTGTCGTCGCTCGCCGCTGTCAACAGCGCCGTCATTCAACGGGATGGTACCTTTGTGAGTCAATCTTGATTGTACGTTAACGTCTTGAGCTGATTGGCGCGAACGCAGACGTTCTTGACGCCTCAACCGACTGCTACTTCCACTACGACGACCCCAACTGCTACCAGCACTACCGCCACCACTACAGGGACCGTCACTTCACCGACCACTACAGGGACCGTCACTTCACCGACCACTACGGGAACCGTCACGTCACCGACCACTACGGGCACCGTCACTTCACCGACCACTACAGCGACCACACCGGCGCCCACTAGCACCGGCGCTGGTACTTCAAACTGTAATGGCGTTCAGCAGTGGCTAGCTTCCTTCGCGGTGGGTGATATCGTGCTATCACCTTGAAGTTAAATGCTCATTTACTTCACACAGTATAGCGCAGGTGACCGGGCGATCTTTAATGGTCAATTGTTCACAGCCAGGCAATGGACCTACAACAACGCACCACCCGCGCACGCTGATCAATGGAAAGCCGAGGGGACTTGCGCTCAGCCAATCAACAACCAGGGCAATTGCAATGGTGTTTCTGCATGGTCGAGCACCGTCGCATATACCACCGGGAACCGAGTCACCTTTAATAACCACGTTTGGTCCGCGGTGCAGTGGTCGCAGTCCAACAATCCCGGAGATACATCTGGCTCGTGGAAGGACCAAGGTGCCTGTTAAGTCAGCCAGACTCTTTCCCCGCTTCGTCGATATCTTTATAACTTTTCATTTCTACTTTTCCATTGGACTTTTCATGACCAGTAGCACTCATCATTATCTGTATCATCACTTCCATTGGACATTATTTAGCTTTTATAAGAGACATTGTCGTTTTTGCTCATGTCGCACTTAAACTTTGAAAAGTCTCACAAGTTCCGTTTGCCTCCGGTAACAACCATCGTCGTGTAAGTAGTAATGTTGTGCAAGTTGAGTACGGGGTATGCAGGGGCTTGTGTACATTGCTCACCCAAATTTTCTTGGCTGTGCTGCTGCTCCGAGCTGGCAGTGTCGTACCAAATACAAGTCGTTACTATACTAGCGCAGTTCTGGACCAACCGGCAAGTTGACGGGGACGGAGAACGTTGCGACGAGTATTTATTCGTTCGAGGAGAGCTACTACTTACAACCTCGCTCACACGCGTGCCGTATCCTCGCGCGCCTCCCCCACTGCACGTTATCTTCAGGGTTCTTGGCAGCTGCTCTCTTTCCAGTGGCTGGTAAACGCCATACAGCTTCCCATAGTCGCTCAGCCTCGTCAGTGTGAGTCTTGCTCGTGAGTATCCCTCCGATCGACGCTCACTTGGGCAGCATCATTGCCAGCAGCGTACACTCTCTTCTATGACCTCACAGACCATCCAGGGATGGCACCCGAATCCACAACTAATGCAGCCCCAGAAACAGTCGCCACCACCTCAGGGATGGACAGGCAGCTGGCCCCCTGGCGGCAACGTCGTCTTCCCTCCAGGCTATCCTGGGCCACCCCCGGTACCCGGCGAGGCGGCAGCACACCCACGTTGGAACGCCGGATTTTGGCAGTACAACCCGCAAGCGAACGTGCAGAACCCACAACAGCCATGGGCACCCGGTATGGGATGGTTTCCGCCCAACTTTAACCCTTATAAGCGCGTACCGAAACCGCCCTCGCCGAGTTATTGGAATACGAAGTTGTCGGACAATGGATTGGGTCTCGAAGGGATGGTCAAGAGGTACGTCACACTTTCTACTCTCGCTCGGTCTCCCGGCGCCTATATCAAGGTAGATTGCACGCTGATGAGGGTCGCATCGTCCTTGTTTTCAGGAAGGAGCCGTCAGATTATGAGGGTGAAGAACCACGAACACCTTGGATATGGAATCCACCCAGTTTGCGCGAAAATAAAGATCGTGCGACCCCCACGCGAGATTTTAATGTGCGTAGGACCGGATCGGCGGATAACAGCCTTCACAACGTATCCACACCCCCGCGAGAGTATGGTCAGAGCAGTAGAGGGTTATCACAGGAGAGTTCGAGTGCGCAAGCACACAACCAGACGCCGGAAAGGAGGTCATCTTGGCGGGCCAACTACGTTTACTCTTCCCAAGATAATTTCGTCACTCCCACTGGACCGGCGAGGCACAGTTCTGACCCCTCCGAAATCAGATCCAGCCAAGGTGGCCCATCCGCTTCAAGTCAACGTTCCGTTGGCCAAATTGACTCTTGGCCCAATAGGACCCGCCCGCAGCCTCCTGCTCCGAACGAGGTACCCCCATATCCACCACCTACGCCGACAATTCCCGGTAATCGTTCTGCTTCAGCGCAGCAAACCATGTTCACACAGGAACCCGAGACATTCACATCCAGAGGAGAACTCCACCCAACGTTCTCGTCAAGTATCATCCGCACGCCGACGCACTACCAACAACCTCGTCGTAGCACTGACGAGCTACATTCCAGTTACCACTCTCGTTCACCCTCTTCTGCGGGTCACTCCTCTGCGCCTTCACACGGACCACCTGTTTCCAATCCTCTGACAAGACATGCTTCGTTTCCCGACGCATCTTCGTCTGTGCGAGACGTGTACGCCACCTTCACAGAGGACCTGGCCAGTTCTCTCAATGCGAGTACGTCCTCCCGAACCCGGTCCTCCGGCACCGCCGGCCCACTCTCGCGCAGCCGTACCGAACCCATCATCGCCAACCTCACCACGATACACGAGTCCTCGTCTGCCCTCTCGAGCGGCGAGATGTTCTTGGCGCCGTTACGCGACCCGACCAGTTCCAGCTCGACGGAGTCGTCGCCGGATCCGTCCCCGCGTCGGAGGGACAGACGTACGTCGCCCTACGCGAGCGGCCCACATTCGCCCGAGCCGTCCCCGCTGTACCGCGATCGCCGCCAATCGCCCTATGCGCCGAGCCGACAACACGCCCATTCCCACTCCACGTCCCCCTCGCCCTCGCCGCACGCACACACGCGCGATCCATATACCGTCGTCCAGGGCAACGCCAGCGCCAACGCACCGGGACATAGTAGACGTGACAACCCACTCCCACCGCCCCCCGTCGAACGCGCGCATTTGGAGGCGTCGCGACCGCCCGGCCAGGAACCTTCGCCGCCCCGATACGCGCGCAAGGTGCGCATGGGATTCTGGAACAGGCGGGGCGACCACCTCACGTCGACCATGTTCGTCGTGTATGCGCCGCATGACCGCGCGTATCCGGAGGACCTCCGGGATTATCCGGATGAACGGGACGGGTATAGGGATCAGTATGGGACGTTTGTGCCATGGCGTGGGGAACGGCCAGAGTTGCCCGCGTCGTTGCCGTATCATGGGAGACCACCCGCGCATCCTTATGATAGTGTGAGTTCTTCCCCCCTCGTTCGTCCGTGTCACATGATGCTCATTGGTTTGCCCATCTAGTTTGTGGTGTATGCGTATCTCCAGTGACACGATCGAGCACTGTGCCCATATCTAATGCATCCATGTGTTTATCTGAATGCTATCTATGTACAGATGGAGGATACTGGATGTCGCGAAGAATGCTTTCGGATGGGAGGAAAAAGAACAGTTGCATAAGTATAACCCATAAATAAGTAATGGATGCGTTGGTACACGTACAACTACTGCAAGCAAATTCGTACAACAACAACAAAAACAAGAGGGAAAGGAGGTCATGAATGGTGAATCATGAAGCAGAACGAGAAATGACACCTGACAGGTAACGGAAACGAGAAAAAAACAAAAACAAAAACAGAGATCAGAGTCCAATACCGCCATGTTGGACACGCATGTGGTCGTAGATACCCTGCCCTCTCGGGAACGTCGCCGAACACTCCCAACAAATGTGCGTCTGACAGCGCGTGCACGTCATGTGGTTGCACCCTTCGCTGCGCTCGATGGGTGCTTTGCAGCCCGGACAACTCTTGACGTCATGGTTCGACGTCCACTCGTTGAAGAGCTTGTCGTCGGCGACGTCGCGCTCCTCGCAAGTCATGCCGTCGTGGTACTCTATCCGACACGAGGGACAGATACGAACGAGACACGAGGGGCACTGCAAGACTGCGTTTGGCGGAGCGGAGCGATACACTTGCGTGCAGTCGGGTGTGGGACAGTGGTGGAACTCCTCCGGTCGGCTATGAACGTACATCCAGAAAGCGGCTTCGATGACCGCGTTGAAATCCCCTGCGGACAAGAGTTTCCGCGACAGGCCAAGCGGGATGAGTTGTGTACAGGCGGCGTCGTTCCCGAGGCACCTCAGGGGGAACATCTTGTTCTCCACTGCCGAGGTGAGGTAACCGGTGAGACAGGCACGACACCACTGATGACCACATGCAAGTGGCACCGGTACAATCGCTTCACCGAAGCACACTGGACAGATGGCATCCGATGTGCTGATCTCATCACCTTGTCGGCTTTGTGCGTCCTGAACGGCGTTGCAAGCTGTCCGAAACGCCAGATCGTTTCCTCGTACGAGGAGGACACGCTCCCCGAAGTCCAAGATGCAGTTTTCGGCGCCGAGGAGCTCTTGCAGGGTAGAGAGCTCGGAACTGCAGAATATGCCCAGAAGTTTTCCGGATAGTGGGATCTTCCAAAATTCCTGTGCCTTGAGCTCCATAATCCTTTGAACGATGTCTTTGCGAGCACGGTGTCTCATCACGATGGGCCCCCACAACGATATCACTCGTCTGTTGTTTTGTACCTGTATCTGGATCCCGGTGTACTCGGCTTGCAGCTCAGCGATATAGGCAAGACCAGCCTTGGCGATGAGGAAGTCATCCCATAGAGGCTTCTTGTCGAGTGTGATAGTTTCGCCGTGCAACAATTGCTCGAACTCGTATTTGAGGGTACTCAACAGTTCGGGCCGTTCGCTGCACAACCGGATGAATGCGGGAGAGTCATCAGTGGCATTTTCTTTGATCCTCTCTCTAATAGAGACGCCGAAACCGTATCTGCGTTGCCACGACCAACGGAGCCATCCAATGTCTTCGCGCATTTTCCTGTAACTTGCAGCGTTCAACACGTGGGAAAGGCTGACGACGTGGCGGCAGGAGAGGAATGTGTGCCCTATAGCCTTGGGGCGTCGGCGATCTAAATCGTCTTGAGCAGCACGAGCTTCGGTGGGGGAGGTGAAACGAGCCCAGGCCTTGACCATCCCATCCTTGTAGGGGGGAGGTATGATATCAAAGCCGTTGACCGTCCCGTATTCCTCTAATCTGGAGCGGATGGACTTGACCGCTTTGTCAAGGGACTGATAGTTTGGACGCCCCAACATAACCGACTTTGAGTTGGCGAACTTGCGTAGACTCTCTTCGGTCACGCTTGCGGGAAGCTGCTTGAAAATGACGTTATATGCGCCGATGCAGGGTAGTCCCTCGTAAAGTTGGGCCGACACAACCAAGTAATCCATCGGGAATCCGTTTAGAGAGTCGATGGCAGTCTTTGCCTCCTTCAACGTATCGTAGCCAACGTAGCCGACTCGGAACGGACACTCCCATATGAGCTGAGCATCAGTGTCCGTAAGAACCGTGCCACCATTGAGCGAATTGTTGATTGCCAATTTAGCAGTGATCGTTCTGTGCGCAAGCTTGATTCCGTTGAGGTCTGTGACGGCTTGGATCGCATCCGCCGGAGAGGCGAATTGAACCTTGGCGGTAAATGGTTTTCCCATCGACTCGGGAAGATTGACATTGTCCACTTTGTACGACGCAAGCAATTCATTCAGTGCCGCGGAGGTGATAGTGCCAGCGATATTCCCGAGATGAACCCACCGGCTCTCGAAGCCAGTCACCACATCTCTAACCTCGAAGCCTTGATCGAACCGTACTTTAATGTGATCCGAGACGGTGGTAGCGTATAGTGGCTCGGGTCTCTGCGGCGGCTCAGCATTACCGCTCGGTGGGGCTTGCGTTCGAGGTATCAAGTTGTTTTTTTGGTCATGCACGTGAATGGATGTTTTGACGATGCCAGACGAACGCGGTGGAACCGAAGGTGACTGCATCGGTTGCATGTGTTGCGTCGGTTGAGTCAGCTGCGTCGGCTGCGTTGCTGCATTGGAAGGCTAGCGGGATTGCTCAAGATGTTATTCTATTCGTTTCGGAGATTGCTTACCCGATTAGGTCGTGGAGGGTGGAGGTATCGGCACGGACGGTGGTAGCAGCGACCATTCATCCACTTCCAACAGATCTGACTAGACATTTGGTGATGCTGTAAAACCTTATTGGAAACGTTCGAAACGTTGGAGTCGACAGACTGGAGTGTTTCATGTCAGAATGACGCGTTGATGCCGAATCAAAAACCCACAGTAAATGTCGTATCACTGAAAAGGACTGAGGAGCCGCCTGACATGTCTTCGGACGAGGAACTAGTCGTAGTTGTTGGCGAACGAGGTATATGTTGAGTGCCTTTATTGGCAGGTAGCTTGACGGGATTGGGGGTGACTCCAGGTAGTGACGGCGAAAATACTCGACTTGTGGTCACGGGGCCATTGTAACGCTCGAAACTGAAGTCTACCTGGTTTAGGCGGCGCTCTCCGTTGACAGGTTTCTACACAAAAGTTGAACGATGGACGGGACGACGGTAACCAGGTTGGTGACTCACAGTCGAAGTACCAGGTCGATTATCATAATATCTCCTTCCACGATTACTCGGTCTCGACAAGCCGGGCGGGGGTGGTAAGCTCACATGGGCTTTTTCGGGCGGGTCGATCGTGGCGCTTGCATTTGTCGGAGTGCGCGAGACGACCTCTGGTGTGTGAAGCGACCGTTCATGGGGGACGGTACGCTGTGTCGGCGTCGATGAAACAATCTGCGTGAAGTCAGCGTTTGATCTCGCAAGTCGTCGCAATGTGAACTACATTATCTTGTTCCGCTGCGTTTTGATCAGGTCGGAATGGTATAGAAACAGACTGCGGGGCGTTTTTCTTTGACGGGATAGGAGTGCGGATGGGCTGAACGCGAGGTGAGTTACAAGCCTTCCGTCACCGAATGCACTTACTTGAGACACTGGGGCGGGCATCTCTGGGCAAGCGATGGAGTGTTGCCTTTGTAGCGGTGCGAGAACTTGCTGCTTCAATTGTGCATTGAGGAACTCGCTCCCTGAGCATGTTGGAGCCGCAGCGAAACAGGGGTCGATCATCGCGAAACATGGTCTGACGGGACTCAATAAGGTTGCTCCACAGCAAGGCTCTGGAACGAATCACCTAGGTGTTGGGTTACAGAACCCTTGAGGTGCTACTCTAGGGTCGACCGGTTTGTTTTGAAATCGGGGAGTTATTTGGCGGGGATAACGGTTAGGTTGATTGTCTCGATGGTAGGCACTATTCCGTCCCTGTGTCGGGAGCCGATATATATGCATAAGCCAAGTGCAAGCTCGAGACAGACGCGCGCACCTCTGGAAACCTGGGCGTATTGATCCCATTTTGGCGAGGAGCGGGGTTGAATGGTCGTTGCGGATCGCAGTACTGGTCTGCGTTTCGCTGCAGCTTTTGGGCGACAATATTAGAATCCCGAAGAGTGCCGTTTTTGATGGAGTTGCGCTGGGGAAAGGCTTTGGTCAACTCATTCGGTGTCAATGAGTCGGGGGAGTCGAGAAGGCTGAACGAGTTGTTGTGTCTCAGCCCAGCACAATTCATCGATGAAATTGTCCTGGGGGCTCGGGGGAAAAAGTAGACCCGTGGTCACAGCACAGTTATACTTAAAGGGGGACTTCGACCGCAACCTGTCCACCCCAAATAGCCATGTAAACAATCGTCAAGCGGCCGCTTCCATTCAGCCAACCCACAGACAGGATTGACCACAGCATTCGTCCGTACAATTAACAACATCAAAGCACAACGATGCATCTACACAATGGCGCAGGACAAGCGTCCACAGAAAACAACTTCACAAAGCAAAGCGAAATCCTCGAAACATCCGTCGGCGAGTAGAAATGCCAAGAAAGGGTATTCTGTGGGCGGGTGGGTTCAGGGTTTGTAATTTCCAGGTGGAAAGGAGATGGAATGCAGTATCAAGGCCACCTGGCGTCCTCGCTTGGCCGACAGAGTCGGTCTGGTATCCGGGAATATCGAGGGCGAAAAGACCGTTGGGGCAGCCCGGTTCTCAGTGTCACTGGTCGATGGGCGAGTGGTTTGATGTCCATTTCCAAAGTAGCATGTGTACGAGCCGCCCGGTCGCCCGGCGCTACTCGCGGGGCAAAGGGTGGCCACCTCCTGGCGTTGACGAGTATGAAAGCACTCTGGGCAAAGATCAGGTGAAGCATATTCATGAGCTGTTTCTGTTACCACAAGTATCGAAACAAGGCAGCGCGCGCCATGCCAGAGAGCACAGACAACACGAAAAGTGAGATGCAGCGAGTGAGAACTGATCGCGGAGTCGACCAAGGACGTCCCTGTGCCGCAGAGAAGTCCAAGGGAATTGCAAAAAGGCTGAAACATACCAACCAGGGAAAAGCTGGATTGCTGAGACTAGTACAGCCTTAAGCCACTCCGAATTGGGAGCTCGGTTAAGGCTTTCCTTCAGTGCAGATGCCGTCCGATTAATCGACGCAATCTCGGTGTGCGTTGTCTGCGTAAGTAAGTAAACGGTATCCACGAGGTGAGCCATCGAAACCATGGTGTCATCCTGGATAACTTGAGCAGTTTTTGCCTGCACAAGCGAATTTTGAAGCAATTTCGACGAATCCTCCATGACTCCCACGAGTTGCTCTAGAGACTGTGAGGCAACGTCACATTATGGCAGAGGTTGGAAGGGAACATCGTCCTGACGTTTTGCATTGTGGAAAGGCCGCCCTCCAACAAACCCAGTCGGTGCTCTAGGTGCGCCTGGAGATCGTGTCAAGTCACCGGGATATCGTCAAGAGTGATTACACACGGCCACGTCTAGATTTCGGAGACTTTCATCTTTAATCAAGGCGAGTGCCGTGCTCAATTCAAACGTGATGGACGATTGGATAGCAGGGAGAAGCCCGCGGAGACGATCGGAGTGCTAGATGATGAAGTGCAAATCGTGAGTGGCCTGCGGCCTACGAACATTTTGAAGACAGACATCGCGTTGCACGTTTTCAAGCATGCTATAAAACTACGAATGATCAGCCCCGCGCCACGCACAAACATTGACGGGAATGCAAAACTTTGATACTTTTGTCACGATCTCTTCCAGATTAATGCGATCTTGGTTCTCGATCTTCTGGATCGCATTCTGCACCTCTACGAGAAGCTGGAGGGAGTCAATATCCAAACAAGAGTATAACTGACTGTATACCGATTGGGAATTGTTGAGGGTGGTCATGGTCAGCATGTCCGAGGTCTCTATCATGCCATTGGATGCCAAGCGTAATGCCTCTAGCACGTCACGTACATCCTATGTCAGATTCGTCACCCAAGCTCATGACAAACAGTTCTCATTTTGTGAAGGTGACGATCAATTCGCACCTCTGCCGTTTTTTCCCATACTTGATGCGTCTTCTTGGAACTTTTCTCTCGCTCCGTTAAAAACCGAACGAAGATCGCTTTCTCTTCGGTGATATTTCTATAAATATCTTTCGCGGTATCTGTGCATTAATCTCGTGAAGCTGACGGTATGCAGTAACGGAGTGTATGCGGCGTTACCGATGTCAATCCACCTTCGGAATGTAAAGCAAAGCTGGGCTGGTGACGACCATCAGACGGATCACAGCGAATCACCTCGTGAGCGCCAAGTTTCAACGTACGAATTTCGCGGAGGTAACCAGAATAACTCGACCAAAATTGAGCGCTTCGAGAGAGGGCACTGTCCGGGAATGTTAAGTAAGTAAAGCATCTCCCGTGGGTCAACTTGAAGGATATGTGCGTACTCGACACATCTGGCTTGTCCCTGAGTGGTTGGTAGAGACGGCTTTTGACCGACATTTGCATACGCAGCGCACTCCATCGGCGGCAAATAATGCCGTGCAGTGGCAAGTTCACACATAGTCATACCAATAGCAGCTTGTATGCGTGATTAGATAGCACGAACGGTGACCCGAGAATGATGGATACGAGTACCATGGATACGCTCTTGTTCGTCCATACGTGACTCCTCACAACGGGCTTTCACCAAGGCTATGGCATTCTGGAAGCAATCTGGCTTCCGTCGATATGATTGGAGAGCATCTTCGGATGATATGAGATACGTGATCTGAGCGGTGTTTCGAAATACCTTTGCTCATGAAGAGGGCATCTCTCCCCGCCTGCGACAGTTCGGCTCCGCGTCACCGTATTAGCTACCAGTCGCACAATAATGAAATCAATGTCACCATCAAAGATATCGATGTTTGGAAGAACGTCTTCTGCACTCCGCGGTACAGGGTCCGGCGGTGTTTGGTGGGTGGTCCAGGACCATGCCAAGGAGCGGCTGATGTGATTGGCAACGAACAGTATTAGCATGTACCGCATCATTCCGCCGTCAGTCAAAAATGGAATAAGTTGTTCTTTGCGCCGCGGCGTGTGCTCGTCGTGGGTCGTATGCAGGTCAGAAGAGCGGACAAAGTCCAGGCTATTATCCCTGTCTATAGAGTCACGGAGGACAGTGTGTAGTGCTGGATTAAAGTTTGACGTGAGTCTAAGAGGAAGCTCCGATGTGGCACGTCTAAGACGGGTCTTCTCTACTAAAGATAGGCTAAGGAATGGACACCAACGAAGCATAATCAATGATCGGCTATAAAAATGCCCATTTGCTCTATTCCTCCCTCGACGTTGCACATAATAGGCCACTACAGATAAGGGAGGGAGATAGTCGGCAGATAGCGGGAGCTGGAGTGGAATTGACGATCAATCTACAGTATGGAAGTCATGACTGCCAAGCAGATCGATCCGTGCTAGTCACACTTGTAACGACGGGGGATATATCGATAATCTGTCAAATCAGAGATGCTAAAAATTTCCCACTGCGGAGAGTTTCTGGATGAGACGACCTGACTTAGGTTCAGACTTGCTGACACAGGGTCGCTTTGCTGTCACACTCACCTGACCTGAGGCTGCGAACGACATAGATGACGCTGCTTCCGTATTGGGCCCATGAAAGGTGAAGAATTCCATCGCATACAATAATCTAAAAAATGGGCCATCGATAGACTCAGAACTGAGCACACGACTGTCCGCCCATGCGTGTGCTCTAGACATTTCGCTAGAGTGGTCGTGACAGTCCACGTCACATCTTCAAAACAAGCGCGTGACAGTGGGATAATCTGAGCAAAACACACACACACCATTTCCGTGATGCATTTGTGGAGTTCTCTGGTATCAAGAGCAGAAATGTAACAAGGGGACAGAAAATTTTCGCTTCCTGTGTATTGCGTCCTATGGAAACCTCATCAGATCGGCACATGAAACGATTAGAGTGGTCCGACTCGGGTCAGCTTACGTCAGCTGCATATGCTCATCCACACAGACGCCGGCCCGGCGGGTTATTGAACTACCCATAGTGCTACTCATACGAGGATTTTTTTTTTCTAGGTCGAATGTCTGATTATCTGGGCGGCTTAGGTGGTAACGGTGTCCGTAATCAATCCTGACACCACTTGCGCTGGTATGTCCACAGTGTCAGGCATTCCGCAAAGCTTTGGCCAAAGACTTGGTTCCAACTGCATCACCAGCACTGTCTACCGATCCACTGGATTCGGCGATTTCTTGAAAGACCTGGACGAGGACGACCTAGGATAAATGCATGTGATCAGGATAGTTTGTGTTAATAAGATGACGTTCGGCTCCGGGGTGCTTCACTCTCATTTTTGTCGCTGATGCGCTGGAGCCCGGACCTCAGATCATCAAGCCCTTCAGCCTTCTAACCGATCTTGCCATTACCTGCCAAGTCCTTGTCCGCCGTTTTGACTAGAAAAATCCCTCAGCTCTGGAGTCCATCTATCACGGATGTGGTACTTCGTAGGTTACCTCATTCCTACATAATATATTGGAGAGAATTTGTAAATCGTAACGAGTCCGAAAATCCCGAGGCATCCAGTCTCACTAACAATCCGTCTCCTTCGGATCACAGGCGACCCGCACAGTGACCCAGAAATTTGACCCTGTTCCTCTCGTGCTTGTTCAAAGCCCCACGTTTCAAAATTTCACGGGCGACGGTGTCACCGAGTATGTTCCACGTGTCGATTGCATCCGGCTAACAGATGACGATCGAACGTAGTTAGGAACCGGGTGGCCACGCTCTCCGCCAGACCTCACCGTGCGGCGTGGGGATCAGCACCGTCGTTGGCGTGAAACTTTCGCGGGTGGGACGCAGCTCCATTTGGGTGCCTTCCGACTTCCACCGTTCACGGCAACATGTCGCGTGGTCCAGTTTCTTCGGCTGAGACTTTGAAACAGGGCAGATACCGGATTCTGGCGGAATCGAGTCAACGTGGCGCCAGCGCTTAGACTGATTGACTTTGGCACTGGAAGATCGGTCGATATCCTGTTCCATTGTGGACATAGAAACGCGTCAAATTCGTTTCCCCCAAACAAAGCGGAGACTCAAGTACTCAACGTCAACGGCCGGATCAATCACCGATGGGCGATTTGCATGTGGTACGGGCGTGTTTTGTCGTATGAAATTAAACATAGTATCCCCTTGTCTAATGGTAATGAGCATTGATGTAATGGTAAGTATTACGAGGTGGAGTATTGGAATGCTAGCGGTAATACACTGAGAAGGGGAAGAAAGGGATGGGTCATTAAAAATGTTGTCCGTGAAGATACGTAAATCGTTCTGGGAAGTTGTCAATAGCTGGGTCCGAGCGTAAGAGGTGGGCCAAAGCAAGAAAAAAAAAAAAGGGAGAAAGCAAAAGAAAGGAAACACATAATTCAACGGCGATCTTCGTTTCGGGCTTTTCGAACGCTGAGAGCGCCGGCAGCCAATTTCTGCTCCCAAAGCAAGTGCCCTTCACCCTCTATCCACTCCCCTGTAACGGGATCCCTCTCAAAGTCACCATCCCGGTAGCCGTAGCGTTGCTGCAATAGACGTAGGAGGGGATTCCTCAACGCGGGATCCATGCGGACGCTTTCCCCCGGGTGGTAGCTGCCTACTCCATGGCGGGATAGGCTCTCTTCGAAGAGTGCTTCTTCGTAGGTGCATCCGCAGTTAAGACAGCCTGGCGGTGCCATGCGAGGGGGGTACGCTCGGCGTTCGCGTCGAGAATCATGCCACGAACAGAGGGCATTCCCAGCGCGGTTCAGAGAGCAAAAGAGTCGTATACGAGCGTCAGTGCGCGCCTTCCATGGCATGTGGATGGACGAGGGGCTTGGCGTATTTTGGGCGGGAAGGGAGGCGAGCGCAGAATGCCTGGAGTGGCTCATGGAGGATTCAGTGGGACTTCCGCGAGCAAGTTCGCTCTCGAGTTCTTTGATGCGGAGTCGACTGTGATCGTTCACGAGTTCGAGCTCTCGCACCTTCTTCCGCATAATCTTGATCTCTTCCTCCATGGAATCTTGAGAAGCCAAAGAGGGAGAGGGAGTGGAATGATTCATATAAGGTCGTGGACTAGGACCATGGATGAGATGATGCGGGTATGCGAGATCTGACTGCCCCGACGTCTGCCGCTGGTGTATCGGCGATGCGCGATACGGGTGGAAAGAGTGATGTGGGGTAGGATTCCTCAGTTGAGGGGGAATGTCCAATTCACCAACAGCGCCGGATAGACTGGATGTGGCACTCATGCTTGAGATATAGGCGCTTGGGAGAGGATAAGGCATGGGGCGATATTCATCCATTTGTCCGGGTCGGAGACGCACCTTCACGACAATTTGTACGGCGTACCATTGCTAGGCCCATCACCGTGTTGATGTGCCCGCATCAACCCAGCGATGGGTTGTCAATGGGCACAGCCTGCGTAGCCGAGGCACGAGGCAACATAAGATCCACGTCACAGGTGTCGCCGTTTCGGGACCAGACGTTACATGGGTTTATCCCTTAGCTACTACCAGGGGTCGTGGTAGACCCCGAACAAGATCTCATCTAATTAGAAAGATCCAAATCTATAGATAGACGGCAGAAACAGGAACTCCGGGGTTGAGACTGCCTCGAGGACGCATGTATCATGAAACATGTCTATCCAATCAGAACAAGGTTCTATCCCAACCACAGCTGAGCCTCCAAGACCGCGGAGACATGTATTTCCCCCATATATTTGTTATCGTTCTTCAGACTTGCTATACAAATGGATATCTCGCCAAGGCTTTCCTTCGACGAGCGGGCTGGAACTTCCACGGGTAGTAATACTACGACCAGTCGTTCGGGAAGGGACGGAGGACGAACCTGGGCCCACCTGGTATCTCAATTTCCCCTGTCTTCGCGTCTATGGTGATGCTTCTAGTGATCTCTACAGCAGGTCGATGGGGACATCTAAAACCATTGGGCTTTGAGCTTTTGAATTCCCGAGACAAACGCTAACCAACATTCGAAATATACGCGAGAACGGGAAGCAATGGGTGCGAATTTCCCCACTTGAGACTTTCTCAGGCTCGCATGAATATTGGACTAGACGATGCCCCGAAAGGTGCGTGGTGTGACATTTTGCGGCCTCGAGAGACGTACCTATTTCGAGTAACTGGCACTTGGAGTGCGCAACCGAGGAATGTTCTTGGGATTTTTGGTTCATGAGTGAAGACCGACTTGGGTCCCTCTGTCCAGTAACGGTACGTCGTTCAATGGATGTGTTCAGTACCGCCGCAGTTGCGCAGCAGACCAGTGTTCTCAAGGACTGCGACTTGATTTCCCACGCAAGGCCACGTGGGACGAGAGATAAAAAGTGGCGTCGAAATCGCTTGGAATTTCAGCTCGTGTTGTTTCCCTTCCCTCACTACCTCCCCAAGAACACAAAACATGGTCTACAAAGTCGCAGGTATGCAGCGAACTCCATCCACGACGAGTGAGTTGATATCTAACACGCAATTCTCAGACATCTCTCTTGCTGCCTTTGGTCGCAAGGAACTCGAGATCGCAGAGGTAACCCAGCCCCCGCTTCGCGATAACGATCATTTACATAGTCTGTAGCATGAAATGCCAGGACTTATGTATATGCGGACCAAGGTAACCCATCGCGAGTGTTCTGTGCCCTTCAACATCGCTCATCACCATGTATAGTATGGCACATCCAAGCCGTTGACTGGTGCCCGCATCGCAGGATGTCTTCACATGTATGACCGGATTCCCTAAACTACTATTTTTTCTAATTGTCCGTGCTTTAGGACGGTCCAAACAGCTGTCTTGATCGAGACTCTGACTGCTTTGGGTGCCGAGGTCACCTGGTCGTCTTGTGTGAGTTTCCTCGGCGCATCATGGATGTCCGCTCCTGATGATTGTTTAGAACATCTTCTCCACCCAGGATCATGCCGCTGCTGCGTGAGTGTAGACTAAATCGTCAATTTATATAGCATATAACCAGGTATCCTAGCATCGCTGCTACGGGTGTCCCCGTGTTTGCCTGGAAGGGCGAGACGGAGGAGGAGTATACCTGGTGCATTGAACAGACTCTTTCTGCTTTCCCTGGTGGCAAGAGCCTGAACATGATCTTGGACGATGGTGGTGATCTCACTACTCTTGTTCACGAGAAATATCCCCAATACTTGAAGGGTAAGCTTTTTCGCGATTTGACGGAAATCAGTGGATCTCATATACTGTCCAGATATCCGAGGTCTCTCTGAGGAAACCACCACTGGTGTCCACCATCTTTACAAGGCTTTCCGTGAAGGCAAGCTCAAGGTCCCTGCTATCAATGTCAACGACTCCGTCACAAAGTCCAAGTTCGACAACTACTACGGATGTCGCGAATCTCTTGTCGATGGTATCAAGCGTGCCACAGACGTCATGCTTGCTGGAAAAGTTGCTGTCGTTGCGGGCTTTGGTGATGTTGGAAAGGGTGTAGGTCTTCTCGATGTAGGCTGGATGTTATTGATCCTGATTGATTATTGCAGTGTGCCGAGTCTCTTCGCTCTTACGGTGCTCGCGTATTGGTCACGGAAATCGACCCCATCAATGCTCTGCAGGCTGCCATGGCTGGTTATGAAGTCACCACCATGGAGGATGCGGCTCCCCGCGCCAACATTTTTGTGACCACCACTGGTAACCGTGACATCATCGTCGCTAAGCACTTCTTGGTGATGCCAGAGGACGCTATCGTCTGCAAGTTCGTGCTTTCCTGCTGCTGGTGTCGGCAAGGTTGCTAAAGTTATCGTAGTATCGGTCACTTTGACATTGAGATCGACGTTGCATGGCTAAAGGCAAACGCAAAGGATGCTGTGAACATCAAGCCTCAGGTCGACCGCTTCACGACGCCTTCAGGTCGCCATGTCATCCTACTCGCCGAAGGTCGTCTCGTCAACTTGGGGTAGGTCACTGGTAGAATCGGGAAGCGTCTCGCGCTGACAGGATATTGATAGCTGTGCTACTGGGCACCCTTCGTTTGTGATGTCCTGCTCGTTCGCCAACCAGGTCTTGGCTCAGATTGCCTTGTGGACAAATCCTGGCAAGTTCGCTGTTGGTGTGCACATACTGCCCAAAGAACTCGACGAGGAGGTTGCCCGTGCTCACCTTGAACAACTGAATGTCAAGTTGACCACGCTCACAACCGAGCAATCCAGTTACCTTGACATCCCCGTTCAGGGCCCATACAAGGCCTCACACTACAGGTAAGACGACGATTAATTTGTTGGCAATTACTAATCTGGGTGGGGTAGGTACTAAACACATGTAATGTTGCATGATGGCCTCAACGTGCCCTCGCTGATATAAGAGGAACGGGACCTTCAACGTCCTATAGGGTTTGGATGTAATGTATTGAAGAGTCTTGCACGCTCTTTGGGAGGCAGGCGAAAAAGGCTGGCTTAAGGGGAGTCAACCGGTCACGTCCGGGATCGGTCCATTGTTCGAGAGGGACCCGGGATGGTTGGTCGTGATGTGTTGGAGCTACGGGCCTCAACGTGCCCATCAGTGTTGATGTACGTTGATACGGTATTGTTTGTGCAATTCAGTGGAAGCTATCAGTGTGACGCGTGACGTGTATCAAAGTTTGCTCCATCATTTCGTTCCACAAAGACATGCTTTGTCCTTTCGTTGGAAATAAGAATCCGGGCTCTCCACGGACTGCTCTGGGTGTTGTACCGTGGATACACACTGGAGCGGGTGCTGTGGTGACCTGCCAGTGCAAGGCGGGGAGATAGGACGAGTTGAGGCGTGGGAATGAAGATGGATCGGGGTACTGCTAGATCTACGAAAGTGCTGATTATGTAATATTATAGCGAGCAGGAGGGGACGCGGAGTGCGACGGTCACTGACGCTGTTCCCGAATGGTCTCGTCCGCTCGCAACCCGAATGAGTCCTACGCTCAGCGTGCAAAAAAGGCGAGCACGTCTTCCACCTCGCGAACAACACAACAAAAGGAACAACAACCCACCACCCATGCTGTCTCCATACACCCGTCCTCCTTAAAACCCCCACGGGTCAACGTCTGGGCGGAACGTATCAGAGAACAAAAGGCCCACGCTGCGCCTCAACCTGCTCAGATGCCCCGTCAGCGCGCGACCTCCTCGCCCCAGTCACCTCGTGATGACGCGATCCAGCCCCGATCACCAGCGCCAACTCTCTCTGCCCAGCTCGCCATCCTTGATCAGCAGGACGAGCACGATCCCTTCGTCGTCCGCGTCCCACCCCATCTCTCCCGCCAGTCCTCCTCCAGCACCAATCCCGTCCCCGCCACCGACCCCAGCGCATGGCCCCACCTCCCTGGCGCCGACCCACCTAGCAATGCCTCCTCTGCTGGCCGTGACTCCCCCTTCTTCTCCGCCCCGCCCTCCAGGCAGAGTATGTATTTGCCCTTGTTTATCCTATGACACCTCTCGCCTCACTATCTGCCATTAGATAGCACCGCTTCTTTTCGGCAACATGCCTACTCCCCATCCAGTTCCGTGCGCTTGTCCTGCGTACAGAGCTCATTCTCTCAGTACTCTCATTCCACCTCTCAATCCAGAGTTCAAAGCAGATCCGGCAGCTCTGCGTCCAGTCCACGTTTGCAGATCCGTGGCCGCACGTTGCCACAAGACGATCCTCTTCCTCCCGATCTCAGATTAGACCACCCGCACCGGACATCCTTAAATAAATGTTCCAGTCCTGCATTGCCTGACCATCCAATCCACATATCAAGCCCTTTCCAGATCGATTCCGTCCCTCCTCCTGCGGATCCCCTTTACTATCGACGTCCGCTCGTACCTCCATTGCAAGACATGCCCCCTCGCTATACACACAGTTTTGTTCCCCCGTACGCTCTCCCTCCACAATTCCCACCTGCTCATGTCTCAGGTCATACTTCCCCTTCCTACATTCCTCCTCATTCCGGTCAGGGTACGCCTCCCTACCCTCCCTACCCTCACTATCCACCTTACCCTGCCTATATGTACGGACATCCCTCATTATTCTGGGGCGACATTCCTCCACACTCACACAATCGTATCCAAGACCAACCTCCCATGCCGTCCAACCAGGTTGACGCCTCCGAGTATGTCCCACCTAAAATGGAATTTGGCTCCCTATCGCCCGCTATTACGATAGAATCCGGTGTTTCGAAGCACCCAGCGCAAGGCCAGAATGGTTGGCAGCCAAAAGCATCCAGAAGCGTCGTATTTGGCACCATCAATCTCGCGGAGTCTCAGGACGACCCAAGTACTCCGCCGCCTAACGAAGGACAGCGCACAGACCCCGCGGTCGAGCATGCAACAGAGCAGTTTGCTACTTTCTCGATTGGAGTGAACCCAGATGAGCTTGGGCCATCACGGCTGGCGAGTCGCAAGTCGTCGGTCCGGTCACTGTCTAGAATGCTCCCCTCCCAGCCTACTACTGATGATAGTGCCAAAGATGCCCACGTTGCGCCCCCATCGTCGCAAGAGGTTAATGGAATCCAGAAACCAATCAAGTGGGAGTTTGGCACGACTCTTAGCGATGATCTCGACGACCCGCGACCTCCGTCATCGCCCTCGTCGACATCGTTGCCTCCACTGAACCGCCACAGTGAGTCCGGCGCAGAGACTGTCGGAGATCAACCTGATCTAGTCAACGTTCCGTCTTCACACGACACATCGCGAGCCAATCGCTCGGTGGACAAGTCCGAGACGGGATCGCCTGCGAGTGACGTTTGGGTGGTCAAAGATTATGGGTACGGATTCGGCGACCACAGCGGATGCGGAAATGCACCCGACGTCGTACGTTCGGAGATGCGCGAGCGCGAAAAGGAGCGGGCGCGGGAGTGTCATCGCGACCCGGAAACGATCCGGGATCAATATCATGATAAGGGATGGGAACCTGCGCGACAACCTGGCTGGCGGCACGGGAACGGCGTCGAAGAAGGAAGGGAGGGTTGGGAACAGCAGGCGCTTATCGATGCACCGAGGCATATGCGGCCGCGCCGGGGCTCATTCCCCGGTTATGGAGGGCACGAACGGGGTGGGTTTAGTGCTAGGCGAGGGAGAGGGTTTGGAGGGCGCTTTCATGGGGGCCGCGGGAGGGGGGGCTTTTTCCATCATCACCAGCGGCCTGGGTCGTACTCGTATCCGCCGCCGCCGCTATTCGAGGTGCTTCCACCTGCGATCGACATGGTCGACGGGTATGGTCAGCCTCCCTACGCACCGCCAGAACTTGCATCGTATGAGGCTGTTCCTCCTGCCCCACAGCCGCGTGTACCGTTCCCATCGGCCACTTATTCGGTAGATGCGATGCGGAATTGTTTATTGGGACAACTGGAGTACTATCTGAGCCCGCAGAATATGGCGCAAGACTTTTACCTCCGACAGAGGGTGAGTCCTGTCATATCCCCACTGTCCTACTTGATGACCTTCTTGGTGCCTTCCTTTGACGTTTTTCGTGTCTCTTTGCAGATGGACAACGAGGGCTGGATCCCGATTTCCCTATTGGCGTCGTTTAAGCGGGTACGTCAGCTGCACACGGATGCAGATATCGTCAGGGAGGTGCTGGGCCGGTCAGGGTTGGTCGAGGTGAGCGGGGATTGGGTGAGAATGGGCGGGAGACAGTGGGAGATGTTTGTGCTACCGAGTGCGCCGAGGAGTGTGGTGACGGGGTTCGACCATGATGAAGGCAAGAGTCCTGCCAGTGGGCCCGGTCCTTATCATGATGACGATGCGGGCGCGGAGCTCGGAGAGATCGAGGGCGAACATGGGGAGACCGAGGGTGACTGTGATGGCGAGGACTGTGAAGGGGATGACGAGGATGACGATATCGAGTTTGTGATCGGGGAGGAAGCAGAGGGATCGTGGATGCCTGTGCCGGAACGCAAGCAATGATCACGGCCCTCGTATCATCGCTCCACCATTCGCTTTCCCTTTCGTCCTTGACCTACAGCCTAAATTTCTGTGCCGATTTTTTTCAGGTCGGAAGACACGCATTCAACACGCATTGACCAAGACTCACGTACAAGACGGTGACAACGTTTCAAAATTCTGTGTACACATACCCACCCCACTTTCTTCGTTTTTACTTGTCTTTCTTCCTCTCCGATCTCTTTCGCTTGCGCTCTATCTCTCTATCTCAACGTCTAGCTCTCTCACACACACACTCATACACATGCATGTGCAGCTTTTTCGTGACTTTTTTCCCCCCTCCCGTTTACTGTTATGATGTTTTCGTGCATGTGCTCCGTCGTTTCTGTCGCATGAATATCATTTGAAGATGAATAGTACACTATAGCATTACAACTGGGAGAAGGCCGCTTGTCTACAGTGCACCAGACAGTGAGTAAAGTTTCCGACATAAGCATGATGGGTGTTTTATTGTAATAGCAATGATTTATACAGTACATTAGAGCAGGTATTATTCTCATTGGAAAGAGATAACAGGATCAACCTTCAAAGCTTCATGGCGAGCTGGGGAAAGCGATGTGCCACTTCTCACGCATAGACCAAGTCCACAGTGACAACTTCATAGCTCTGTTAGTCTAATAATAGATTTACAGCTTGGTGCGTGCCGTTAACAAGTTCAACGAACGGTAGACATCGTTGTCATCCAACATCTTATCTAGACTTCTCACATTGACGACGGTACATGTGCTCACGCCGCCCCGTCTCGGATCCGTTTTTTAGTAGGCCCGAGATAAAGCTATTGCCAACGCGGAATTCGAACTGGCAGAAACCGTTTCACAGACACACGCCACAGACAGATACCGCTCAAGTCAAGCGCTCACAGGTAACGTCACCGGATCATTTCCCCTCATCTTTTTGCTTTTTCGGGTACAGGGAACGCACCTCTGCCGGCTTAGCCTGCTGGGCCAATGATTGGAGTCTTGATCCTAACTTATTGCTGGCCGTCCTCAAATGATTCACAACTCTCAACGTTGTCAAGCGATAGCGTTACACACCCGTGCAAACGCGGATCCTGTTCGAGAACGGCACCATGTGATGATGCCGAGGGAGTATCTGAGTTTCGGTCTCACTTAGGGATCCCTCGGATAGCCGGCGGGGGTTGGGGGGTCGTCGACTCGTACATAAGGTGGGGAGCGTGGAAACTTTGATGGCACACAATTGTTCTCTCTTTCGTCTTTCCGTTGCGATCATGACGACGGTGAACGACCAAGGCGGTGACCGCGATGGTTACGGCCCTGCAAAGTCGGCGACGGACAAGCACTCGTTGAAGGAGGGGGCATATGTACTTCAAGAAATGGATGACATCGACCTCAGGCTGGTGAAGTATTACGAAGAGGCTGCGGGGCGACTCGTCGTCGATCCACAGTACGTGTTCTGATGTAGTCCCACTGAACGTCCCATCAAGTATGCATGCGCACTTTCATCTGGTGAATAGACAGGCCAAGGTCGTGTTCGGAGAGGCGTTGGCCTCGCGGCTCAAGCTCTCCCAGGACGGCTCCATCGTACTCTGGCCACAACCGACCGACGATCCACATGACCCACAGAACGTGCGTGTGTAAACATTGGCGTTCTGGTCCAGATCAAAGAGACTCATACAGTGGTATGTTAGTGGGGTGATTCGCGCAAGACACTGCATCTGCTCGTTATCACGATGGCTGCTTTTGTCCCCGACTTTGACTCAGCAATCGGTGGGTAGTGGCTCACAGTCACCCCTGGCATGGTGCACTGGTATTAACGGACAGGTACTTGCGGCTGTGTGGAATAGGTATTGCGGCGCTCTTCCCGCTAGCAGAGCAGTACAATACGACGACCGGGGTCATCAATAACTTGACATCCAAGTGAGCTACATGTTTCATCAGCGCGTGAAAAGCGGAGGAAAAGTTTGTTGACGGCGGAACACAGCTGGAGTATCTTCCTCCTCGGTAATTACTGTTTCATGTGTGTGTCGAGCGGCCGTGTTGTGACGTATACTCGGATTCCAAGGTTGGGGTGGTGTCTTCTGGGTGATGATGATGAGACGCTTCGGGCGGTTGCCTGTGTTGTTCTGGACACAGTTGTTGTCCCTAGGGTTTCTGATCGGTGCGACATTTGCTCCGAATTTGCCTACTTTTGCTGGTACCTGTTCTTGTTCTGTCCTGGATGCCACGATGATGAACGCTCGTTTTAGCAATGCGCTGTCTTACTGCCTTTTTCGGGTACGCTGTCCTTGCTCGGTCATCGAATTGCATGCTGAAGGCGTTTCAAGGACGTGTCCCCAGGTCACTGTATGTCTCTCAATCCGCTGTTCCGTGTTCGAATTTGCTTGTGACGAAGTGATACTGTTTTAAACAGGGTTTGTTTGTGGTCACGGACATCTATCCGTTTCATCTCCAGGCACGGAAACTCAACGTGTGGACGTCAGGGTTTATCATGTACGTTCTTTCTCCTCGTTCTGGTGATGATTGCTGGCGTTCTCAAGTACGCTGTAGGTCGCCGTTCATTTCGCCTTTCGCATTCGGTTTCCTCGTTGCACGGGCAAAGTGGGTACTTGTCTCTTCGACCATATCTGGGCATGAGTGCCGAACCTAAATGGTGTGTAGTTGGAGATGGAGTTATGGCATAGGCTGTATCTACAGCGCTATCGTCCTCACGCTCATCGTCCTCTTCTTGGAGGAGACGTAAGGTGACTTTGCTTATTCGCTCACACAAGGGGCTGACGATGCCATAGAATGTATGACAGAGGGAAAAACCGTCCTCTGCTTCCTAAACCGACTGGCTTGAGGTATCGCCTCGATACGCTCATTGGCGTGACCGGATGGAAGCTCGCGAACTACAGGGCGTCGTGGCTAAAGGTATCCTTGGCCTGTTTGGATGTGATCTGGCGACCCCAGTTCTTCTTTGTGGTGGTGTTCGAGGTGGGCCATGTTTGGGCCAGTGTTTCGATGCACTCATCGTGTTATCGTGTTTAGGCAATCGTGTTTGGATTTAGTATCGGACTTAACGTGAGTGTAGTCGTGTGTCGCACGATGATATGCGAATCCCGACGTCTGCAGGTGACCAATGTTGTGTTCCTTGGCACGCCTACACCGGTTGGGTTCGGTTACAGCGAGTATATCGTCGCTGCCGCGTATGCCACTCCGATGGTCGGTGTCCGAGCTGTACCACTATGGGTTGTTAAAGTGACGCTTAACTCCAGGTTGGAGTTGTGATTGGCGAAGTGATTGGTCGGTTTGGAAACGATTGGATCATGAATGCCAGTATTCGGCGGAACCAGGGTTTCTTCGAGGCTGAGAACCGGTTGTGGTGCGTACACATAAACGAGGCGCGCCAAAGCGGCGATACTGATGATAGGACACTAGGATGTGCTACGTCGCGATGCCACTGTATCTGTGCGGCTTTTTGGTACTCGGAGCGGGCATTCAGCACTTCAACATGACAGCCGTGGTGTTTGGTTGGGGAATTGCGGAGGTGGCGGTGATGATCAATACCGTTGCGATCTGTAGGTGTCCAATACTTGTTGGTCTGACCTGGTTATTGAATTCATTGGAAGATGCGTATTGCAACGACTGTTTCCCCAGCCATCAGGTGTGTGTATCTGCTCTCTACCAACGCGTCGGTTTAACTGGCTCGCCCAGGGAGAAATTAGCGCGTTGATAAACCTCGCGCGGACCCTTGGTGGTAAGGACGTCGTTTCTTTCAAGCCCCTGAGGAACGCTTAAGCGCGTGAGTGTAGGATTCAGCGTGGCATACTTCCAAGTTCCGTGGGCGACGAAATCAGGTGCGTTGGAAGTCATGGGCGTCGAAGCTGCGTACGTTCCTCTCGCATTTAAATCCCGTATTCCTCCGCCAACGCATATAACGTAGGATCGCCATTGGTCTGTTCTTGATCGCCGTACCTCTGGTACAAAGCAAGGGGTATTACTTCCGAGTATGTGACACCGTTTCTCAGTTTCGATGAACTGATGATGATCGAGGATCCCGCAGAAACGCTTTGGGGTGTGACGCTGAGGCCCTAGAGGACCTGTCATAGTAAAATGACCACATTCCACTCATGGTGCCCGACGCTTGGTCGCATAAACTGTGTGCGGATGTATCAGTCCGTTGTATCTAAATCGTAGGTTATGGATTCTGGGATTGAATTTGACCCTCACTTGACGACAAAATGTGCTCCCTAAGCTCGAATTATTTAAGCGCAGAAAGACACATGCGCCCGGGTTGGCGAGGATATATATTAGCACACGGCTTCGATGGCGCCAACCAATCACCTTTCATATCAGATCACTGAGAGAGCTCAATATCAATGATCAAACGACTTTCGTAGTGTTGGATTTTTTTGTGATGTACTTTGCATGCTCAGTTGGTGTTGGCTCTGAGTCGTGGTAGACAAAGTGTCTGATTACGTAAAGTAGGATCAATTTCAGCTGACTCCGGGACACCAACTTACTCACATCCCTTCCTTTGACCACTGAATAGTAATAATAATGTTCGCGCCCACCATAGCCTCTCTTTTACTCCTTTCTGCTTCGGCAACAGTGAGGGCATCACCGTGTGTTGCTTTCGATGCCAACTGGAACCTGCTAGCGTTCGGCCTTGACGGCAAAGACTGGTTTGCTGGTACTCAAGACGCTTGGTCTGGAGGTAAGCGTGTCTCGTCAGCATACATAATACATCCTCGTCTGACTCGTTCACTGCAGGCGGGCAAGCTACAGACATCACTGCTACTGGCCGGCCGTAGGGACACATAATGTTCATCACACACAGGGATTGACTGATGTTTTTAGGGCTTTCGATGGTACCAACACCACTTGCTACCTCTCGCAGGTATGTGTGCCATATTGGCCATCCAGGCTGTTCCCTGACTGAACATCTTCCCAGTATACCAATGCCGTCTACGTCCTCAACGGTGATTCTACAAACCCGTCATCACTCTACATTTACGATGCTACTGCCAAATCGTGGTCCACCCAAGCTGTCACACTCGGGTCCTTTGACACCACCTCTTTCGACGCCATCTTGGACCATGACACCAACGTGTTTTGTAATTGTCTTCCCTCCACACCATGTTCTCCTTCGAGATTAATGAAAGGCTGTGTCAGATGCCCTCTCCCAGGGAAACCTGTTCTCCCTGGACATGGGGCTGCTCAAGGCAGCTAACAGCACGCCTGTCGCATGGGTCAATGATCAACAGTCCCCATACCCGTCCAACTACCAGCCCGTCATGGCCCTAGCTCAGAACCACATCCATTTCCTTGACATTCCTGGCGTCACTGCTGGATCTGCAGACATCTTCGTCATTCACTGTATGATTGTAGCCTCTATTGTGACATTTCGACTGATCCTTGGGTTGTAAACTAGATTCGTACTTCCAGCCTCAGTCCCAGGCCTATCCCCTTCCCAGTGGTGGTGCGTTCCCTGCTGCGTATGGTCAGGCAACGTCGTTTTTCCAGGAAAGCGGAGTATGTGTTGAATTCAGAGTGTGTGCTGTCCGCACTAAAATTTTGTTCCAGGTCCAACAGGAGTTTGCTTTCATCCCTCAGGACTCGTCCGCAATCTACGTTATCAATGTCGAGGTATGGTGTCTATTAAAATTTGTGGTTCTTTGCCGCTCAAGGAGCATGATTGCCAGACCAACACTACGCAACAGCTCGTCGGCCCAACGATCAAAGATACCAAGGCTACTTACTTTGCCAGCACCAGCTCCCTCGTTCAACTCTCTAGCAATGGCACTGTCTCTTTCCTTCCATACCAGGAGGGTAACACGTCCGTGAACGCGGCGGCTTCCTGGTCGATTGTACAATCCCTCGCTTCTGCAGCACCTCCATCTACTGCCTCTGCTTCGGGTACTCAGACTGCGCCGAGCGGCAGCTCGACCGGTACGAGCTCTGGATCAACTAGTGGGGCGCTTGCTGGAGGTGCAATACAGGTGGGACTCGTTCTTACTACCTTGCTTGGAGCGATGGCGTACCTCCTGTGAGATGTGAGGATTCTCCTTGGGAAGAACGTTCGTATGATACTATTTATACTCACGTCGGACCGATCTGTCCGGGATGCGAGGATATTCGGTATTTCCTATCCCCCGATATATACAGGTTAATGGACTTTTATTGCCCCTGTTTATTGCCCCATTCGTGGGGGGAGCTGTACCGATAATGTCGTTTTATTCACATTTCCCTCATATAAGGGACCCGCACGCGTTGTCCACTTGCCAAATCCCCTCCGAGGTTTCATGTCGGTGCGGGCCGCAATTTCGTGGTAGCATCCTCGATTACAGAGGGGATCGTTCCGAGTGTCGAAAGCGAGACGGTTAATCAAAACCAGTGATCCGGTGTTGATCGAGATGGAAGTAAATATTGAGGTGGGCTCGTGACAGTCTCAGCAACCGACGGGTATGGGAACAATTTTCCCACTCTAGGGCAACGTTTCCACAACTTCCAACCTCTCCCCCACCACCAGCCTGGCAGCTCGTTGAACGAGTATTTGCAAGACCTAGCCAATCGGGGTTTGATTGCATCAGTCGAGTAGGCGGAAATTGAATTGCATGGTCATTGGTCAAGCAGGGTCGCCGGGACCTAACTTCTGCCAAACTCCAAACATCTCTCGTATTCTGCTTCACTCGTCCCCGTTCTGTGCACCATCCACATCAATCATATCACCGCCGCCACTACGACGGCCATGTCCTTCAAGGAGAACTTCACACTATCCTCTCTCTCGCTAGGCTCGGAGGACTGGGATCGCTCGGAAAGCGACATCAAGCCCTCTAGCGTCAGTGGACATGCAATCTCAACGCCTCGGAACTCGGTGGTATTCCCCGGTGATGGTGTGGAGGAGACGCCTGGGCGACGTCATAGTGGAGGCAAAGAAGGGAGATCGTTGAGCGAGTTGATGAAGTTGCATGCCGAGAAAGGGACGGACGTGACGTTCAGTGCTGAGGAAGCCTTTCGGGTAGCGGATGTTCTGAAGCAATGGGTGAGCCTGACACCATCAATCCTCTGCGCGTTTTCTGCCACTCGTCCTCACCCCATCGATCGATGTTCATGTTGATTTCGCGGCGTTGCATAGATAAACTCGGGGACGTCCCCATATGAAGGCGAAGACGACTTTTTTTCTCGCTCCCAGGATGACTCGTCGTTGAGGTCAAAGCGATTCTCCAGACCTCCGATGGAAATAAACGGCAGACCGCGCGGGCAGAGCGAGACTCTGACCCTCCGGTTACCCAACTCGGATAACTCAAGCTCATGAGGGGTTGTCGCGTTCGGCGGTTGGGTACTAAATATTGCTGCTTGATTCTTATTCCATCCATGCTACCTTTTTTCTTCTTCTTCTTTCTACCTCATCGGCGATATCTGGAGATACGTCGGCAAGGTAGATTTCGATGACTGCTGACGACCTATGTATAACGATACTCATGACCGACCTCACCATTTTAGTTAGCTTATTCTTACTCCTGGGAGACTATAGGAATCCTATTTACACAGCTAAATTCTTGTGGTCACTGGCATTTGTCAGAAATCCCTCACCTGGCAGTAGTGTTGCTGCAACTTCGACTTATAGCTGACTCAAGTTGAGACCAAGTGCCCAATTTACTGTGTATTTCAGTCAAGTTGGCATCGTGGGAAATTTACGTCCAAAAATGCACCCCCACTTCGGTCACTTATATGGTCATCCTAGAATTAAGATTCAAAGTTGAAATTTTATTTTCGAAAAGTCTTTATGCTATAAAATAGAGCACATCTTTGGGATCATTTTGCACCAACAATCATGAAAAACCGTGGTCGGGAACCTGAGATAAAAATCAAACAAGGTCAGAGTAGGCTGACGTTGCATATCACCACGAATAAAATAGCAGGGACTTCGTAGACATCTCCATCATCTTCGCAGGGCTTGAAAACCCCCGTGGACATGTTTCCAGGTCATGGGGGCCCGATCCTGAATTGA